>JAECMU010031032.1:0-43015 GCA_016106625.1 Dracogyra subfuscus | reverse complement strand
CTACCAGGTGTCTTAGTTTCTATGGCTTTACTGGAATCAATGCCACCATCAGGAGTCTTAGTTTCTATGGCTTTACTGGAATCAATGCTACCAGGTGTCTTAGTTTCCATGTCTTTACTGGAATCAATGCTACCAGACTTCTTATTTTCCATGGCTTTACTAGAATCAATGCTACCAGACTTCTTACTTTCCATGGCTTTACTGGAATCAATGCTACCATCAGGTGTCTTAGTTTCCATGGCTTTACTGGAATCAATGCTACCATCAGTTGTCTTAGTTTCCATGGCTTTACTGGAATCAATGCTACCGGGTGTCTTAGTTTCCATGGCTTTACTGGAATCAATGCCACCATCAGGTGTCTTAGTTTCCATGGCTTTACTGGAATCAATGCTACCATCAGTTGTCTTAGTTTCCATGGCTTTACTGGAATCAATGCTACCATCAGTTGTCTTAGTTTCCATGGCTTTACTGGAATCAATGCTACCATATGTCTTAGTTTCCATGGCTTTACTGGAATCAATGCTACCAGGTGTCTTTGTTTCTATGGCTTTACTGGAATCAATCTTACCACCAATGGCTTTGTTGGAATCAATGCCAGCATCATTATTTCTAATGTCTCCAATGGAATCAGTACTGTCACCAGCTTTCTTAGTTTCAGTGGCTTTGCTGGAATCAAGGATCACATCAGGTTTCTGCATTTTGTTGTGATCAAAGCTATCATCATAGTTCTTTATATCAGTGTAACCTGCTTTATCCTTTATAACTTTAGTCATAGGATTTAGATTTTTCTGTTCGTCATGAGCTTTTAGTTCATCTAATTGACCAGAATCAAAGTCATGACAATGATTATCCTGTATTGTATCCATCTCTGATGGAATTCCAAAGGCTAATGGTTTCAAAGAGCTAGGTTTTGGAGGTAATGTTGGTCTGCCAGCAGTAGCTTTAGGCTTGTTGTTAGGGTCTATGCTGGTGTGATTCTGGCTAGTTACTTTCTTGGTGTCCACTGGATATGCCACACTAGGCTGTGTGTTATCATATGATTGATCATTTTGTTTGAGATCATTTGACAAGGAATCAGACCATGTTTTGCCAGATGGCAGTGGTTGAGATGGTTTTGCCTTACTGCTTTTGTCTGATGTAACAAAGTAGTCTTTTTCTTTTTCAGCAACACACACATTTGGTTCTGATGTTTCAGCAACATCTAGTGGCTGAGGTTTCTTCTCAAATGTACGGTTGGTGTCTGAAACATCAATCTGTTTTGATGGCACAGATTTATCAGATTTGCTTTTAGTATCCAAGGCAGATGACACATCATCATTTGAATTACTCACAGCTGTAGCAGCAATTCCTGGTTCATGTGGAGAACCACCTATGTTGGCATGAACAGCCAATTGTGTGGACAATATATCACTGGAAACAACAGCAGGCTGTAATGGCACTAATGGTGCAACATTTTTATTTTTCTCAAACTGAATGGAACTGTCATTGGTAGATTTAATTCCTTTATCAACTTCTGTTAACACATCTTTTAAATCCCCTGATGGTACATTTGTCTTAGAGACTGGAGTTGGAGTTTTATCAATGCTACAAGGCACATTTTCTGATATATTTTGTAACTCTGCTAAAGTCTTTGCTGTTGTGGGGCAAGGTTCCAATAAAGTAGATTGCTTTATTTCATCTTGCCTGTTACCTGAAGTTAATTCCTCTCTTTGAGCTGATTTGTTGCTAATGTCATGTAAATTATACACAATCTTTTCACGACTATTCTGTGGGGTAACCGATCCATTTTCAATAGGTGAGAACTTAGTTTTAACATCTGCAGTATAAACCTCATCACTAGAACAAACAGATTTCATAGGTGGTGGTTTCTTGGTAGGTAACTGTGGCTTGGGAGGAAGAACTGGCCTGAAAGGAACTGCTCGTGGATCTGATGAAGCTGTATCAGGATAAAGAGTATTCTGTTTTTTCATAGCAGATGTGTCTGACAGACCTTCTCGTGTACTGTTGCTCACAATCAGTCCAGCAGCAATGGCATCAATGAAGTTGTACCTTTTTGCTTCACCTCTGTTCACATAAACACCACCAACTGGATCTATGATTCCTCGCTTGATAGCCTCTCCCAGAGACACTATACTGTCCTGTGTCATATCGCGAATCTCATTACAAATATTACTAATAATTTCATCTGCTATCATGTCCTTCAAACACCTTTCCTTCTTAGAAACAGGATCATGAAACTTGCCAGTCTTTTCTGAATATAGTCCCTGATCAACAGAGCTGTACAATGTCAGCCCTTTTGGATTAAGAATAAAGCCTTTCTCCATAGCATCAGCAACAGACATGTATTCTCCAGTCTGCTGGTTCTTGAATTCACCACTTTTAACATCAATCATTCCTAGGCTGGCAGCTCGTCGTAGTGTGATGGGCTGGTTGTCAAGGTCAATAACTTGGGAGTTATAACGGTGCAACATGCCACTTGAAAATGCTTCTTCAAGTTTTTGTTTCCCTGACGAAGATGAATCGGAAAGAATTTCCTCAATATATATCTCAATTGGACTTTTACCAGTTTCCTTTTCTTTGTAAATGTACCCAACATCCTTAGCTTGTTGAAGTGTCAACCATTTCTGAGAAGCAGTATCGTGATACATACCACTACCTGGATCTATAACACCAGAAGAAATAGCTTCATCCAGAGTAATTGGTTGTTTGGTTATGGGAGAGATGACATTACCAGACAGATCCAACAAATTATTGTTAATTGCTTCCATCAAGGTGTATGTACTGCCTGTTTGAGGATTTTGAAAAGTTCTCTTTCCATCAGTGGAAATAGGATTTTGTATAAATTCAAACAAGGACAATGGTTTCTGGGACCACTGTTGGCTCTTGACAGCATTTTGTATCAAAGAATCTAAGGAAGCTGACAGTTCTTTAGTAGTCGGGCTCCATGCAGCATTTGTTAAGTCAGAACTGAGATCATCTGATGCAGTGCAAGGAGTGCTAATGCTTCGCTTGTAAACTTTGTCTTCATTCACAGAGTTGTCAGTTATTTTGTATGAATCAAACAATTCCTTAAACTGCAGACAACAAGGTTCATTTGAATTTTCAGCTGATATTTTACTTGTCCACATCTTGTCATCTTGTTTCTCCAAAAGTATTTCTTCTGTTAAACAGCTATGATGGAATGAATCATCTGAAGTGCGATCTGGCACCTTTGGCTTGCCAATGTTTATTGGAATATCATGTTTGATCACATCATATTTATTAATGTCTTGCACCATTTCTGTTTTATCTCTATAGCTTGTGTCAGCTCCATCCTTTTGAAAATTTATGTTTGGAATGAATTCTGACTGGAACTTTTCACACTTTGTTTGAATTGCTGGAACAACTATATTTGCAACATCATCACACAACGATGACTCCGACAATACTTTGCAAACGGTGTCTCTGGAATTAAATGTTTTTATGTTTTTATCAACAAGTTTTGGCTCTTCGCTGCTGTTTTGATCACGTTCTTTCTTATTTCCATCACCAACAGATACATCTGACTGATGTACTGAAGACATGCTGCTGCATACTGATGTGCTGCTTCCATTTACAGATGTGACACTAATGTTTAGCTTGGCTGACAAAATCAATCTTCCAGTGTCAACAGCATCTCCAAGTGAAAGAGGCAACTCTGAAGCTATATACTTTCCTGTGTGAGGATCTATCAGACCGTTGTCCATCGCTTCTCTCAGCGAAAACACTCCAACCTCTGGGACAACTACTTGAGGGACATCAGCATCTATAAGTTTGTCACAGATTGCTTCATGCAATGTTGAGTAATCTCCAGTAACAGGATTCCAGAAGCGCTGAATGTCATTATTATAGAGACCAATCTGGAATGCATCAGCTAGAGGAAGGCCACATGGTGGTTTATCAAGGAGGATGTTGTTATCAAAAGCAGTTGTCACATCAGCTGTTAATCCACTTGGCTCAAAAATAATTTTTGTATCTTTGATGCAAACACTACCAGCACTCACAGCTTCAGAGAGTGGTTCAAATGTATCTTTATCAGGAGATCTAATTAGAACTGAGGAAACATTGATAACACCGATCTCTATGGCAGTTTCCAGTGACAAATGTTGCTTGGAAAGGGGATCAATAATCATTCCATCATTAATATTGAACAAACCAGTATCAACTGCCTGCTTGAGGGAAAGGGACAAAATGTCAAGATTTTCTTGAAGTAATCCCTTGTCCAAAGCTTCTCTGAGACTAAACATCTCACTAGTTTCTGAATCAATTACAAGAGCATGTCTAGCATCAATGATTTTATTGTGTACTGCTTCCTTGTAAGATAGAATCTTTTGGTTTCCTTTATCAAGGACCTTCAGCCTTTCTATATCAAAAATCCCTTCAGAAACTACCTCCTTCAAGTCTCGAACCCTCCCTGTTGACGGGTCTGTAAACTTGCCAGTGTTTTCACTGTATATTCCCTGCTTGATTGCTTCTGTCAGGGTATTCTCAAGTTCAAAACATTCACTGAATATCATTCCTTTATCCAGTGCCTGTTTAAAACTGAACACTTCATCAGTGTTATGGCATGTGTAACTGCCTGTAACTGCGTCAACAATGTCCAGACTGACTGCACCATCTAAAGTCAATAAGGTATTTGTTCTTATGTCTCTGACTGAAACTGACAATCTATCCAAGAGTCCCGATTCCATAGCATCTGCCAAGTGAACTGAAAATCCACTTGCCAGATCTCTGAATGTACAGGTTTCAACATCCAAAATACCCACATCAATAGCTTCCTGAAGAGACACTGATGGTTGACTGGTTGTGTCAACAATGATACCCTTATCCAGAGCATCAATGATACTGAAGTCTTCATTAGTCTCAGTGTCTAAACATGTTCCTTGCTTAAGGTTAATCAGCCCATTGCTCACAGCAGCTTCAAAGTTTAGTAGGATACCAGTGCATGTGTCTCTAACCTTCACCAGTGCAGGGTCAATCATTCCCAGAGAAAGAGCTGTTTCAAAGTCTACCTCTTCACTGGTATCTGGGTTTACAAATTTGTTATTTTCTGCACTGAACAGACCCTCATCCAGAGTTTCTGAGAGAGATAAATTTAGTGGAGCTTTGGATTTCAAAATCAAACCTTTATCCATGGCAAAGTTCAAAGCAATTGCCTGTCCACTGGCATCTAACATTTTGCCAGACTCTGGGTCAATAATACGCTTTTCCAAAGCTTCTCCTAAGTTTAGAATATCTCCACTAAAAGGATCTCTGACCAATGAATCAGTGTGAATGAGATCCTTTTCTAAAGCTTCTTGTAGTGGAACAAAACCTTTTTCCTTGCACCTCACAGAGTTAGTTAAAGGATCATAAATTCCTCTGCTTATTGCTTCATCTAGTGTCAAGCTTGACTTTCTGTTGAATCGTGGAAGGACTGAGGACCTCCTTCGAGGTAATCCTAAAGTCTCAACCAATGAACACTTTTTGCCATCAGGAAATACTATATCCAATGAATCAATGTTTAATGATCCACTAGAAATCACCTCTTGTAATGTCACCTGTCGACCAGAGGATGGAATTGTTAATTTTGATGACGGGTCAATTATGCCTTGAGCAATTCCTTTAGTGATGGATAATGCATGTTTTGTAACAGGATCACGGATGCATTTCTCTTCCGGATCGAATACTCCACACTGCAATGCTACAGACAATGAAAGAAGAGGCTGGTTTGAGCTCCTCAACAAGCCCCTCTGCTTAGCATCAAACATTGAAAATTTTTGAGCAAGAAGTGTATCAAGTATGGTCCCCCTGGTAACATCAACAAGACCTGTATCAGCTGCTTCGGGAAAGCTGTACACCAATGCTGTTGACTGGTCAACAAGAAAACAGTCATCAACCTCAATGATATTTCTCCGGTAGGCCTGACTGAAGGACACCCATCTACCATGATTGGAAACCTCACTGGTCACGGGATCAATAAGCCCACTTTCAATAGCTTTGATCAGGTTGACAGGGTTGTGCTGTACCGTAGTTTCCCTGGCTTCCTCCACTCCATTCAATAGCCCTGTGATACTCTTTCTATGTACATGAGACATTTTTGTGGCAATAATTCCAGCATCTACAGCATCATGAAGAGGAAGACATTTGTCAACTGCATGGTGAAACACCTTCCCTTGAATTGGATCAAGAATATTAGCGGCAATGGCATCACCAACAGTCATCCATGTATCACTGGTAGTGTTCAATATTTCCTCATTCTTGGGATCAACAAAACCTTCATCTATCATTTCTTGCAAAGTTAAAACATTCCCGTAACCACCAGGTTGGAAAAACGTACCTGAACTAGAGTTTGATAAATATGAAACAATGGCTTGCTTTAGGGTCAGGGGTTTTGAATTCAAAATAATACCAACTCTTTTGGCATCATCCCATGACAGTCGTTTCCCTGATACAGTGTCTTTCACAGTGGCATCATCTGGATCCAGCAATGAACACGCAATACCTTCTGCAAAAGAAAACCTCCTGCCCGTTTTTCTGTCAACAATCCGAATTGAAACCCTGGCTTCTCCAGATGCAATCAGACTGTACACACCAGTTCCAACTTCTTTTTGTATGGAATTTATGATCTCTGGATCATTCAAATTGTCTGTCTCAATCAACAAGATACCTTGTTCCAAAGCTTCATCGAATGATGTAACAAAACCTGTGTTCATATCTACAACTTTACCACTTTTTCGGTCTACCTGGCCAGACATCACAGCTTCTGCCAAATCAATGCACTCATCACCGGCAAACTGTTTAACTTTGAGACACTTTGGAAGAATCGAAGACTCTAAAGATTCTTGGACACCATGCAGTGTTCCCTTTTTGGGATGGACAAGTCTTTCCGCATCAGAGTCCCAAAAAGAGCACAATAGGTTTTCGGTGTATCCATACAGAACCTCAATCTGGTCTTGTGAGAATTTGCATTCACTGGAATCTAACACTGGAATGGACTCGACGTCACTGTCCTTAACACCATTAATATGGATACCAGAGTTCCTAAAATTGCCACCAACATCCTGACTCAAGACAGCCTTCTGCTCGACAGATTTACTCAGTTCTTTGTGATCACTTCTGGCTTGGTTTTCCTGCAAATTTTACTTACACTAAATATGCATGTAACAAAATAACATGCACATATTTTCTGGCTTCTATATATGTCATCATACAATGGCATCTCTTAAAAATACTAAAATGAAATTATTTACACTGATTAAATTAAATCTTTCAGTACCAATCCATCACTAGAAAAGATCAAATTAAAGCTTGTTTTGTTTAATGACATATCTAGAATACATCAACTATTAGGTATATGGACTTGATATTCTGATGTAGTCTCGAGATTAAACCTGCTGCTTTTCCCAGAGGACAGCACCTACCATGTCCTTTGTTATACCAGTCATGGTTTGATCGTACAACCCAAGCCCATGAGGGCAACACTATACTGACTGAACTAAACCTCACCTCAAGACTAGAGAAGACGAAAACCAAACTAACACCTAGCATCAACATGTATACCATAATAAAGCTATCTTACCATAAAATTATAAATATTGAGAAGATGCTATAATTATTGTTTAGTTCTTAAATACAGGTAATGCTTTGTGAGACATACCCTATAAGTGACACATTTAATCAGTTTTCTAATTCAAGGTTTTAATATTCAAGACAAAATGAAAGTGCAAATGGTAATTCATGGCAATTATTGTTAAACAGAAACATTAACATTATTTCAAAATATTCATCTTAATACTAAAGCTGTGGTCTCCAAAATATTTTATTCATTTAAACATCTAGTATAAATAATCCAAAACAAATATGTTGATATCTGTTGCCAAGATAAAATGAAGCACCATCAGCCTCAGCTAAATTTCTTTGTATTCAGCAATATTTCTAATTTGTTTTGGAGATGCTACCTACAGGTAGAAACCCACACACATTAAACCCACAACTGCTAGGCATTAATACTATGTTCAACAATGGAGAAAGGTGCCACAATGTGTGTGTAAAAGTAACGATATTCATGAGTTCATTAAGTGTATTAACATTTGTATTTGTACTTGACAAAAGACCACAACTTTAAGTTAGTTTAACTAACAATAACAATATTTGTTTTTAGTAAGAGATCATGCATACATCTTATACATATACACACTGAACTATTAATTAGTTTTAAACTAATACAATTCACTTTTCTCCATCTCTCCCGATCTTACCTCTAAGATTTTATCTGACACATTTTTCAACCACAAACAAATAACTGAATTAAGCAAATGGACAATTTGGCACATATATCTCTAGATAAAAATTAAAATAAAATACACTAAAATATTATAGTTAGCTAACTTTAGAATAAAGGTCAAAATAGTTAGCTACAGCAACTTATTATTTACTTTAATAATTAGATTGCTACAACACTAGGTTGCAGGACTTGAACATTAATGTTTAAGCAGTTTGCAGGGTTGTTAAAAGTTGAGGGAAGAGACTGCCAGGCAGCAAACATTTACATTTACAGTTAGCAAAGGATGGGACATAAGCCATTAAAATGAACCTGTTGAAACTGCTTTGACTGAAAGTGAAAAACACTTAACAAAACTGGCTTTACAGGCATCATATATTAAGTGGAAAAGTGTTATTCGGGTTACCTGGAGGTTACAACATGTTAAGAAAGTTGAGAATAAACTACCATTCATAGAATTCTTAAGTGCACAGATTTTCATTCACAATTGTATTTCATTTTCATTTTGTTCCCTTTTGATACTGCATCTATAGTTCCATTCATGAATACAGTTGCCAACGTCTGGTCATATCAATGTTTCTGACATGATTAAAAAAGATAAAGAACATTGATTACTCATATCTGAATCAGCGTCTCTAAATAAAATTTATAGTATTAATCGGTACAAAGATAATGAGACACTACACTTATTTCAATGCCTATGTCAGTCTTGAAAGTATCGTCATAAATCTGCCCATAAGATCATTTAAATATTGCACCCATATGTATTTTACAGTTCATGCAACATGTTCAAAAGAGTGTTCATTATCTGCATAGCCTGAATATTATTTCCATATAAGAACTGGAAAACCAACAGAAAGACAGGAAAATAAAAGTAAATACTGAAGGCTACAATGATTTTTGATACTGAAACTTACTATATATTCAAAATTAAATTTAACAAATGCTATTTAAAATATCAGCATGTCAATACATACAACAGCAATATAACTTACCTTTTTAAAATAGTGATTTAGAAGTAAAATATATCAGAATGATCTCAAAGTGAAGCATGCTGGAATTTTACAAAAAAATAAGCAACAAAAGGAAGGAATGAAGAAAGCTGAGCACGGGGAGGTGAAGGAGAGAGAAGTTTATACTCACTCCCGGACTAGGAGTTGAAGGTGTTGATGGTGATGTTGGTGTGGGTCGAGACACTTCAATCATAGGTGGAACCTCCCCGCCTGCAAGCTGGATCGACTCCTTCCCCTCAGCCATTTCAGTCTCAACAATGCCAGACATTACAGCTTCCTGCATTGACATTTTGTTTCCTGTTGTTGTGTTCACAACATTGCCAGACGAATCGATATAGAAACCAGGCTTGGTTATGTAGGTTGCATTTCCACTTGTAACAGTTACCTCAGTTGCAGTTTTGGAGATAATTTCACCATTTTTAAATATAATATCCTGCTTAGGTTTGAAAGGGGATCCTTCAGTAATCATGACAATTTGATGTTTGTTGTCACTTGGGATACATGGTCTAGGCTCCTTCATAACTGCTGGTGTAACATGGCCTGAAGAAATGGCCTCCGTTACAGTCATAGAATTTCCAGAATCTTTGTCGGTGAAAATTCCTGTATCAGTGTCAATCATATTACATTTAATGGCTTCTGATATAGTAAGGGTTTCCTTTTTCTGCCTGCCGCCATCTGGTCTATCAACCTGGTCAAAATTATCCCTGTTTGGCTTGTATCCTTTCACTGTTACACTTCCACTTAGCACAGCTTGGTCTACACTCATGAACTCTGCAGTACGAGGATCGTGAAAGAAACCAGTTCCTTTATCAACAAAACCATTATCAAAAGCATCATCTAGAGGAATACTTTGATCCAGTTCAACTACATTTACTAAACCTTTCTTCTGAGCTTCTTCAATGGAACAAGTCTTGCCAGTTTGATAATCAACAACTGTTTCTACATTCCCCGGATCTGGTTTGGCACCTCCTTTCAAAATGACTACAGATTCTCCTGTCTGGGTACCAAACCTTCCAGCAATTGGGGAGAGACAGCTTCTCTGAACAGCCTCTTCAACAGATATGTGCTTGTCTGATGGCTGATCCCAGAACAGACCAGTCAAAGGATCAATAAGACCCAGACGCAAAGCATTCTGGAAGCTAAACGTTATTCCTTTTCTCTGAACACCTTTGTAATCAAAGGGGGCTCCACTGTCTGCTAGCAATTTGTTTGTCCTAATGGCCTCATCAACAGAACATGTTGTACCTTCCCGTTTATCATAAAATGTTCCTGTTGTTGTATCAATGAACCGTTTCTCCAGAGCATCTCTAAATCTGATTCCATGGTCCCTGTTCTGAACAATACTATCAGGTTCAAATCCTTCTGAAAGCTTTTCGGTGAAAACCAAACCTTGCCGGATTGCTCTTGCCAGGTTCATAACTTCTCCAGATTTTGTATTGACAAATGTTCCTGAAGGGTCCAGTAAACCTCTCTTCACAGCTTCTTTCGTAGACAGCTTTTTTCCTGACTGTGTGTCAAGTACTCCAGTTATGTTGTACGTCAGTGGTGGTCGTTTGGTTGTTATGGTTGTTTGTGTGGTTGAAATTGTCTCAACAGACCCAGATACCAACATCTCTTTCATGGCATCTTCTATTTTAATTGTTTTCCCAGTCATAGGATCAGTATACATTGTAACGTGAATGTCCACCAGGCCCTTTTCAATAGCTTCTTCCAGATCCACTTCTTTTCCAGTGCGAGGATCCAACACTCCCGTTACATGCACCTGTTTGGAATCCTGCTTCTGCTTCTCTGCTTTGGCAGCATCTTTACCTTCCACCAAACCCTGTTTCAAGGCAACCTCTATTGGTATAGAAGAATGAGTAGCAGTGTCATAGTAGAACCCTTTTTCCTTATCAATAATACCTTTCCTGATGGCATCTTTCACAGATATATCATGCCCAGTTCTTGGATCAGTAGCACTGGTGATAATTAGACCCTTAATGATGGTGAAGTCCTGTGGTGTCTGACCTTCAACTACATCGGCACTAACGAGACCTTTCTCAATAGCTTGCTCAAGAGAGATGGATTCTCCAGTTTTTGTCACCACAACTTGCCCCTTGTCTGCATCAAACAGACCTTTGTCTATAGCTTCAGACACTGAAATAACCTTTCCCGTAATTGGATTTACAATTCCTGTTATATTCAATGATTTCTGCAGTACAATTGACTCAACATGTGCTTCTGGCAATGCACGTTTTGTGGTTCCATCATTAGGATATTCGATCTTAACATCCCTATCTTCAAAGTTTGATGTAATACCTTTCATCTGAAATGACTGCTCAGTGGTTCTCTGTACATTATCAGCACTGCTTCTTAGATTTTCTTCAAGATCAGCAGTATTCACTGAACTTTGAATGTCCGATTCTTTACCTATGAGAAGACCCTGCCTTAGTGCATCACCAATATACACTTGTTGTCCAGTCTGTCTATTTATGACAACCCCAGCAGATGTATCTAGAACACCTTCTTTCAAAGCATCAGACACATGCATCCGCTTGCCAGTAGCTGGATCAGTTACAAACTCAATATTAAAAGATCTGCTTTGTGTGATGCTACTCTCTAAAGATTTATGGAACCTTTCATCAGAAGTCATTTCAGACTGTATCTCACTTGCATCAACAAGATTTCTGTCAATAGCAACATCAATGGGAATCTGTTCTCCAGACAGCGGGTCAGAGTAGAATTTGCCATCTTTGTCAATAACTCCTCGTTCTATTGCAGCTGTCAATGAAAGCTTCTTTCCAGAAAATGGATCCACCACAGAATGCAGTTTAATGGTCTTCTTTTCAGAAAATTCAACCTGAGCAGTGAATCCAGATACGATTCCTTCCTGTGTAGGTCCAGCACTGCCTACATGTGTTCCCAACACTAAACCTCTGTTCATGGCTTCAGAAATACTCATAGTATTTCCTGTGACAGGATCTACATAGGACGCCTGCTCAAGATTCAGAATGTTTCTGTCTATAGCCTGTTGCATGGGAATTTCTCTTCGAGTGCTTGGATCAAAGACTGAACTAACATCAATTTTGTCGGTGCTTCTCACACTCACTACTCTGGATGTTTTAGACTTATCTGTAACTTCATGAACCACTCCATCCATTATCAACTGGTCAAGAGTTTTAACCTTGCCTGAAGACTTTTCAATGGTATGCCCTGTCTTATTTAATACACCATCAGTAAATGCCTCTTCTAGACTGAGACTTTGCCCACTGTTCTGGTCAGAAATGACTGCTGAATCACCCTTTATCAGCTTATCACCAATTGCCTGGGAAAGAGGAATTTCTTGACCAGAAATGGGATCTTTGAAAATCCCTGTTTTAGTATTCAGGTACCCACTTGATACAGCTTCCATTACAGTCATTGAATCTGGTCCATACTTAGATTTTGATACAATCTCTTCTGTCTGTGATACTTCCAAGATACTTGGTGATAGCTGTTTAACGGTCACGGATTTGAATGCAACACCTTGAGCAGGATCTATTTTAGGGGTCTTATTATCATCTAAAACACCCTCCAGAGACTGTTTAACAACCATCACTGCGGCTATTGGGGCACCAACCACAGCTATAAGACCCATCTTTGCAGCATCTTTTAAGGAAAATTGCTTTTTTGTACCAGCTTCAATGAACTGACCAGTTCTGGGATCAATAATACCTTGTCCCATACCTTCTTCAACAGTAACCACTGTCTGAGATTTGACATCATAGATGGAATACTTCCCATCCAAAGAACCTGAAGAAATGGCTTGGTGAAACGTTTGGCTTTTGCCAGTTTTTGGGTCCTTGAAATGTCCTTGTCTGTCAACTAAACCTTTCTCTTGTGCAGCAACTGGGCTCAAACCTGTGAATGTCATTGGCTCCAAAGCTACCGTTGTGTCAAGAACTTGCTTTGTGATGGCATCTCGTATCAACATCTGTGAACCTGTGTTAGGATCTGTGTATGTCTTCGATTGCAGGTCAATGTATCCCATATCCAGAGCTTCTGCAAATGACAGTTTTTTGTGATCTACTTCATCTACAATGTGTTCATGCTTTACATTCATTTCACCTGTAGAAATATTTTTACGGAAATTATCATTTACTACTGTAGTTTCACTTCTGAATGTGGTTCCCTTTTCCATTCCCCCTGATGATATATACCCATAGCTCACAGCAGCTGCCAGTGACATGATGTCACCAGTAATTGGTTCTGTAAATGTTCCACTGTCTGTATGGAGAAGTCCTCGTTCTTCTGCTTCCTGCATTGACATTCCAACAACAGAAGCGGATGGCTTATCCAATTCAGTCTTTTGTACTGTGGATGAAGTAATCGGGTTCATCCGAGGAGACAAACCAATGGGACTGCCACTGGAATCAAAGTCACATGAACCAGGTATCAAGCCTTCATACACAGCTTCTTGAAGAGTTATCTTTTCACCAGTGCCAGAGTGGGTCAGCTTGCCAGTTAGAGGATCAAAGACTTTAATTTGCACTGCCTGGTTCAAAGAAATCATATTTCCACTTGCAGGGTCTTTAATCTCTGAATTACTGCCATTGACAAGCTTTCTTTCTAGAGCTTCTTTGATGGACATGCACAAGCCAGTTCGTGGGTCAATGACTCTACCAGTTTCAGGTTCATACAGGTTTTCCTTGATTAGTTCACCTAGTGTTAGGTTATCCATTTCTTTTTTCACAAAATGAGTTAATGTTGGTGTGGAACTGACTTCAACTGTATGAGATGTTTTGTATGTGGATGTTGTCTCTTTGAAATCATAATTTTGCATGTTAGGTTTGTTGTCAATTGTTGCTGTTCTGGTTACTTTTGTTATTTGTACATGTGTAGGTTCAACAGACGATTGCCAGCTTTGCTCATCACCACCCAGTACAGCTGCCAAAGTCTCTGCAGTAGGTTTGTCAATGAACTGCTTGTCAAAAGCTTGTTCGACAGTGTATTTTAAGCCTGTGGACTTTTTAGTTATAGTGCCATCTTCCCAATTAACACTAATTTCTCTACTTGTTCTAAGTTTAGGTATAGCAGTCATGGCAAGTCTATCCACAGTTTCTGAATCTAAAACACCTTTGCTCACTGCTTCAATGACAGTCATCTGCTCTCCAGAAGATTTTACTGTTACTTTTCCAGACTGCCAATCAACATCCAGATTACTATCACCAGTCAGAGATTGTCCACTGTCTGGCAATGAGGACCCTTGTGAATCGTCATCTGCACTGGAGAGAGGGGCATGGTGGGACACCGAAGTGGACAAAGAGTCCTGGTAATGGGAAATAGAGACAGGTTTAGAATCAGCTTCTGTTCTCTGCACCTGCACCTGATGTGTGGAGGAGGAGGTACTAGTTAAATGTCTAGAGGATAAATGTGAGGATATACTGTCTATAGGTGTCTGGCCAACTACCACACTTACCATGTCATTGTCCCGCACCATCTCCGACAGCTGATCTGTCTGATCAAAGTCCTGTCTAGGTTTTGTGGGTTGGATCTGATCACCTGGACGAGCAAAAACAATGGTTGTCCTAGGTTTTGAAACGTCTTGCTGTCTTACGTCACCATTAATACCATTTACATGGCTGTCGACCATCGCTGCTGGTCTCTTTGATTTAGAGCCATGTCTCCGTTTAACAGAATCCACAACCATTTTCCCAGCAAGAATTGGAGCACCAACTATGGCCAGCAAACCCATTTTCAGCGCTTCATCTGCAGACATCTTCTCACCTGTCCTAGAATCTAGAACATCACCAGATCTATCTACCAAACCCCTTCGAAGTGCTGTCTCCAATGAAATCTTGCTACCAGTCTTGGGATCCAAAACTGTGACATCCGTTGATTTCAACTTTCCTTCAATGAGAGCTTTGTCCAGAGGAATGAATTTGCCTGTGTGTACATCTAAAATATTTCCTGTTGTGTCATCAAAGAGGTTTTGAACCAAGCCTCTTTCTACTGCTACTCCAAAAGGAAGTCTCTTATTTGCAGCCTTATCCCACACTAAACACTGACTGCCATCAATGAGACCTTGCACTAATGCACGTTTAAGTGGCACCCTCTCTCCAGTTTGGGTATCTTTAACAGTCACCATAGCACCATCTAGCATGTTTTTCGCCAGGCCTTCTTGGAGAGAATAATACTTTCCTGAAACTGGATCATAAATCTTTCCTGTTTGTGAATTGAAGAGTCCATTGTGGAAAGCATCAAGCAAGTTTATTTTGTCTATTTTCTGTGGCTGACTTAAACCCTCAAGCTTAGCCCTGGAAGCTTCTAACTGGCAAGTTTGTGGGTTAATCAAGTTTCCGTGTAAACACTCTCTGAGTGATAACATCTTCCCAGTTTTGTCACATACTGCTGGTTTGTCTTGGTCAATCAAACCAGATGCAATAGCTTGTTGAAGGGTCATCAGGTTTCCAGTTTTTGGATCTCGTACTTTTCCAGTTTTCAAATCAATAATTCCCAGCTTAGTTGCAACAAGATAAGAAATTCCCAGTGGTTCTGCCGATTTTGGAGGAGTGAAAAATGATTCACCTTTCCTTTCTAAGGAGTCTGAGGAGAGGTCCAATGGACTGTGACTCTCAATTTCAGTAGAATAATGCAGCACCTCTCTAGCAACAGCCGATTCTTCTGGTTCCTCCAATGTTGTTTTTTCCAGTTCCATTTCAACGAGTGACCAATGATTTTCATTATCAGTGGCTTTTCTATAAAGAACTTTGGATTCAAAAGCATCTTCTTCATCCATAGATTTTTCAAGTTGAGCCACATCACTATGTTTTGATGGATTAATGAACCCCTGCTTAAAAGCATGTTCCAGTTTTATTGTCTCACCAGTTCTTGTGTCTCTGAAAGTGCCTTTATCAACATCCACTAAACCTTCTCGGACAGCTCTCCCTACTGATATTTGCTTTCCTGTCTGTGGATCTATCACCGATGTTATCATCTTTAATGAAAAAGCTGGCTTCTCTGCAACTACTGAACTTCTCATCAGTTCTTCTTCCCTGGTTTTGTCGGTCACCTCTCCATGTATCAAGCCTTTTTCCATAGCAGTGGTGATAGCCATTGTTTCACCAGTTGCTGGGTTGAAGTAAACTCCTTCGTTGACATTCAAGATGCCCGACAAAACTGCATCATTATATGAAACCATTTCCATTGTTCTTGGGTCTATCACTTTACTGATATTTAATGTCATAGTTTCAGTGTGGATATCTTCAACAAGTATGCAATCGCTTGATTCCTGATCATCAGTGATATGAATGCTGGTGATGCTAGATCGATCAGTTTCGTCAGTTGATTTTGTTGTCTCTACTAAAACCAAATTGTTGTCAATAGCTTCACTAAGCTGCATAGATTTCTTGGTTACTGGGTTGTAATAAATTCCATTTGCATGATCCAATATGCCTTCCTCGATAGCCTTGTGCACAGTGATGAGTCTGCCAGTGCTGGGATCAACCACAGCTGTGACTACCAGTGTTGAGAACTTGGTAGTTGTTATCTTATTGACATCAACATCAGCATCAGAGGTCACAGAAGTCAGTTCAGCATCAATATATTTCTTCTCTATTGCCTCGTTGATAGTCATCTTGACTCCTGTAACGGGATTGATGTACATTCCTTCAGATTCATCAATGATGCCTTGTTCAACAGCATCAGCAACTGAAAGTATCTTCCCAGTCAATGGGTGGACAACACTCTTAAGCATGAATGTTTTGGTTTCCCTCAGCATGGATCCAGGTAGCAATACAGTTGTTGTGATGTCTTCAGCAATTACAAAACCCTTCTGTATGGCTTCACTGATGGGCATCATCAAAGGTCTACCCAGCTTGTCAAGGCCATGGTAAACCCCTCGGTCTTGGTCCAGTATTCCATCATGAATAGCACGACTGACAGTTAGACGTTCTCCAGTTTTTGGATGTATCACTCCTGTTATTGAAAATGATCTAGTCTCTTTGATAGGTTCCCCACTATCTGCAGATGGCTCTGAAACAAGATCAGCAATGATGTATCCCTTTTCAACCGCAATGTTCAAAGGCATTGTTGATTTGGTGACTGGATCTCTGTAGGTGCCCGCATCTAGATCAATGAGACCTTTCTTCATGGCCTCGGTTATATTAATCTCTTTACCAGTCTTTGGATCAACAACCGACTTCAAAGTCATGCGCCGTGTCTCTGAAATCACGTTTTGTGTAACAGAGGGACGGGTAACACTTGTCATTGTAAAAGAGTAACTTCCACCAGCTTTGGTGATAAAGCTCGATTCCACAGATGCAGCAGCAGCAGACACAGAAGGTTGTGCTGGCTTGGTTTCACTAACTGTCTCTGAGGTGTATTTATAAGTTCTACTACTGGTATCCACCTCATCAAAGCTTTTGAACACTGATGTATCAGGCCACTGGGATGAAAGACTAAGGTAACCCTTCTCAATGGCTTCTTCTACAGACATTGACTGACCACTTTCAGGATGAGTGTATCTTTGTGTGCGGTCATCCAGTAAACCACGAGAAGTTGCTTCTGAAATTGTTAGGGATCTTGTCACAGTTTCATGTTGGGAAGGATGAATTTGTGTCAAGATGGAGGTAGATGTAATAACTGGACTGATCAACTCAAGGATATCTTTGGCTTCATCAGGTGTAATAATACCCTGTGTGGCAGCATACTGGAATGTATGGGTTTGCCCAGTCCTCACATCTTTAATCACACCTTCCTCGGGAATAATTATTTCTTGTGCAATAGCATTCAAAATGGAAATGTGTTGACCTAACCTATCAACCAGTCCTGTTTCCTGGTTAAGTAAACCAACAAGTGATGGGTCAATAAAGCCACGGTCTGCAGCTTGCTTTATGGTCATTTCTGAACCAGTTTTTGAATCTTTGTATGTGCCTTTCTTTGTTATTATACCTCTCTTCAATGCTTCTGCAACGGAAATTGTTTGGTTTTTGGAAGAGTCTCTTACACCACTTCTGGAAAATGAAATCTCTTCATTGACCAACTTCAAGTCACCTTGTTGCAATGCCTCCAATAACGTTTTTTGTCTGTGAGTATCTGGAGACACATAGTTTCCTTTGGAATTTATCAGACCACTTTCTACTGCAGTACGAAGAGATATCATCTCATTTGTTCTGGGATTCATAATGCACTTCCTATCGCCATCAATTAGCCCTGAATTTATGGCTTCAACAAGCGAAACTGTTTGACCTGATGTTTTGTCATAAACTTTGCCATCTTCCAGCAGGGACCCATCAACCACTACATCCAGAAGTGAAGTTGGGCAGTGTAGTAACCCACGTTTCACAGCTTCATCTAGAGGTATTCTCTTGTTGGTTCCTTTGTGAATATACACACCAGACACAGGGTCTATAATACCTTTTTTCACTGCATCTGTCAAGGACATAGAATTTCCATGCTCTGGATCAGCAATCTCACAACAGCTAGCATTGATTCTACCGCTTTCTACAGCTTCCAGAATAGACATCTGTTTCCATGTCACAGGATCAGTGATCGTTCCCATTGCTCTATCATACAAGCCCTTATCAATAGCCTGCACCAGACTAAGGGTGGCCTCAGACTTTGAAAGATCACTGGTAGAGAACAAGGCTTGAGTGTGTGTAATGGCAGTCAGACTAACAGTCTGACCTAGCAGAGAAGATCTGCAGGTTTCTGACACCAGTCCACGAGACAAAGCCTCCTGAAGAGGAACTGTTTCACCTGTGTGTGGGTCTTTAACTGTATTTGTTACTGGGTTGTACAGATTTCTTCCCACTGCCTCTATCACATTAACTTCCCTATTGGTCCTAGGATCTCGAATTCCCGAGGAAGATGTCAGCTGTTTGTACAAACTGTCTGCAATAAGTCCTTGGGAAACTGCTTCACGTAACGGCATCCTCTGCCTGGAAATAGGATTGACATATGTTTGACTAACAGGATCAATTAACCCAGTTTGAATAGCCTCTACAAGGGTAAGGTTCTCGTGGGTTTGTGGGTTTACAATCGCTGATGCACTAAGAGCAGGACCACGAGAAGACACATCACTGGTCTTGACAGTTATTAAAGTCTGCTGCTCACTTTGTTTAGGGGCTGCTGTTTCAGCCTGACTCAAAGCAAATGAAAGCTGAGCCAAATGCTGCTCCCCCGAAGATGGAAGTTTGACCGTTGATGTATCCACATGTTTCACACGAGTGTTCCTATCTGATGAGAACTCAGCAGTAGCAGTAGCACCTGGTTTGATGTTGATAGGTTGGTCTCCAGCTCCATAGTAGGATCCAGAGAAACTCCCATATCCTTCGAATTCAGACAGCTGGTGGAAGAACCCCTCCATGTCCTCATCAAATAGCATTGACGACCGTTTTGCCAACTCTGCACGGAATGTTCTTAGTAGTGGAATTTCATCATCTATGACCATCTGGAACTGAAAAAGAGAAACACACAAAATTTACTATAATGAAGAAAGGACAAATGTAGTCTTATTTAATTATACAGTGCTGTTAGATGTATCAGCGCACATAAGCATTCAAAGACTATTTTCTATGTGAACACTGCAAAATACTAATAAAATGTGTATCTCAACAATGAAGCAGTGCATAATCTGAGATACACTACAAATTGTTTTATGTTTGAAGTAAATAAACATTTTGAAATTGTGCATTAATGTTGGCACCCCCTTGTATCCAAATTGAGTTGCATGTCTGGTGATTCGGCGCAGATGTGGATTGTTGCCCTTGCTATTTATAGACCGCCCATGACCTCAGTTTGTAACCCATAAAGGCTAAACTATTGTCGCATGATTATTTTACCACTCTTTGGTTTGGTTTTGTTAAAAATATTACTATGAAAATGAATTATCACACATGACCCATCTCATGATCAGTTTCGGAATCACTTTCTTGAGTGACACAGTACTACAGATGCATACATGTTCATTGTCATGCATGGCAAAGATGCCTACATGGATTTTATTTATTGGATAGATTGTGCACACACGTGAATCTTATTTTGCTATTATTATTATTATTATTATTTTGGTAACAATGTGAAAATTGTTAACTGGAATGACTCTTAAAGCTGCTATGTCTGGATATCATATTATAACATCATGTAGAAATATGAAATACAAGCTCAAATGCACTTTTAAAAAACTTGTGCGTGTTCGCTATGAACGGATATCGTCAAAAGTATACGCTCAATTTGTTGTCATTGCCGCCATAGCTAGGCAAAGTTCAAACGACAGCCTGTTGTCAGTTTCAGTTAGCACGTGCGGTTGTCGATTTCAAGTTGTAGGGTTCGTCTCAAAAAATTAAAAGAGAAATATTGCACTGTACGAAGAACGTTTGTTTGATGATACGGTAGTAGAGTCTTTCGTTAAAACCGGTTTGATCATGACAACGTAACTTCCTATTTCAGAATTAATATTTTATAAAGTGTTAGAACTTTCAAAGTTTAGTTTGTATACTAGTAACACATTAATCATATATCTATTTTTTTATAGAAAATATATTAAAGTAGACAATGAAAGTTTTAATTTTACGTGCTAAAATCGTCATATTCAAATAAATATTCTTTCGTTTGGAAAGGGTAAAGTTAAGAGGTAGGGGGTGTTTAACGACATCAAAGTTAAAGCATATTGATTTAATAATCATCCGGCACCATACAACTGTAAATAAAATGTGTTGAGTGCATCGTTAAATAAAACATATCCTATCATTCCTTCCATCTGATGTTGGATGTAAAACATTTTTTTCAATCAAGACAGTTACATTTGTTCAAAAACTGTAAAATATCACGTGATCTGTTGTTGGGATATTTCATACTTGTAATAAGCCAATGAAAACCGAGAGCGGTACGAGCCCGACAAAAGTGTTCCACTTTCAAAATAATGACTATGTGTTTGACCTGGATAAGCCAGCATAGTGAAACCAAAGATGAGAGCGGTGCCATATATGCACCAAACGTAATGGGATTTTCTGTTCTATATGCTTAAATAATAAAAATATTCCAGAAAGTGTAAAACTTGTTTTGTTTGCATTTTTCTGTGTATTCCTTTTCAGTTTAAATAAAAATAAAAAATAAAAATAACAATACTGTGTATTGTAATTTTAAAATGCAGGAAAGGTGTTTTTAGACTGGTTTTAACATTCTTAATATCAATATGGCTGACCTACTTCACGTTTATATACACATAAGGAGGTAAATGATTTATTTTCAAAAATTGTATTATTATTTATAATTCTAAAAAATAATAATAATTGTACCCTTAACAATAAATACATGATACTTGATTAAACATTGAAAAAAGAATTTCATTTTAATTGGTTAAAAACACTGACAACATGACATCATTCCAAGCATACTTGAGCACACTGTGGCGTCAATACATTTCAACTCCCCTGTCTTCCGTCATTTATCAGATATATATGGGAGTCTGTGCAATGCCAAGATCAAAGTTTGTTTTGTTTAACAACACCACTAGAGCACATAGATGTATTAATCATCGGCTATTGATGTCAAACATTTGTTAATTATGAAAGTTTTAGAAAGGAAGCCCACTACATTTTTTTCATTAGAAGCAAGGGATCTTTTATATGTACCATCTAGACAGGATGGCACATTCCACATCCTTGGATATACCAGTTGTTGTGCACTGGTTTTTTGTTTTTTTTTTGGGGGGGGGGGGGGGGGGGGGGGGNNTATTAATTTATATTTATATTTTTGTTAAAAACCCAAACTACTGAAATATTGGCCATAATAAAATAAATACTAAATGTTCTTCCCCATCTTCTTGGATGATAAAGGATCGTCACATTTCTTTTATTAACAATTTTTTTGGTAAGCTCAATTTGCAGTTTTTCCAATGTTCTTGTGGGAAAATAAAAAAATGAAGTTCAATCCCTCTTTCCTCCTTTTGTAAAAATATTGATGAAAATGTTGCATTCATTTTATTATGGCCTATTGTACTGTTCAAAACAGTATGTCTGTACAGATTTTCTGAACATTTAAGTAATTTGACTAAAAGGTGGAAGTAAAATATTAGTATGTGCAGTGAAACATCAAAGACATTACCATTATTCCAAATGTTGTTAAACCTCCAACAAGTCTGGGAACCATTTCACTAAACATTTTACGTCTGCTATTAGTAGTTATACTGGTCGTGCGTTTGCACCTGTTTGTCATCTATTTCACCCAGAAAATTACGTCATTACAGAAGCTGGATTGTTTTAAGGACCAACAAAAAATCAAATATGTGTTCTTCTAACTACATTTGTTGAACGATAACAGTAATAAGAATTGTGGTTTAGTCGTAGATTTATGCTTATGAAGTGTTGTGAAATTGGGCCGAGGTGAGCAATTGTTAAATGAATACCAATTTCGTCTTGGCTTGACTGAATTGAAGCAATGCACACAAACACATCACACAGTGACAACACCAAGTATTTGCACAAGAGAAGCACATCATACTTCACCAGTGTAACATGTTTTGAGCACAGATTTTAATGTCAAACTGATGAAAATATATACACAATTGTAGCCTTCAAAAGTCTAATAAACTTCAAAAAGCATTCTTGCTTTTAATGTAACCTGTGTGTGGTGTGCAAGTAATGCATTATGAAGATTAAGAATAGAAACTGCAGCAAGAAGAGGCACATACTGGAGATATAGAAGAACGATTTGTGCTCAATGAAAAATGTGCTACTGGAAGAAAATGGAAGGAAATTTTTTTGTCATACAAAATTTGATGCTCTGAATCTTTGATTGGAAGTAGAAATGATTAAGATGGCTATTTTTAATACCAGATAAAAGTTGTCATTGAAGAAACCCGTTAAGAACATTATCTATGTTAGTGTGCCACAGGTGAAAGGAAATCATCCCATTTTAATGGCAGACGTGAACATACCCGGCTATTTCATCATCTAAGAAGGTTGAAGCCATTCTGTGACAGGACTTGAATCCAAGAACATCTCTGTCACTGGACCAATGGCCTCAATGCAAAAACAAAACTCTCCTTACGAATAGAATCTGACATCTTCATCAGTATCAGTGACACGTTCCAAATTATTAACACATTTTCACTTTTCAAATAGATGTCAGTATTAGTTCTTGCTCCTATAGTTCAGCAAACATCTGCTATTATTCAAGCCATATCATGTCCATCTGAAATCGGGCTTTTGAACAATGTTCACTAAATTACCTATCTAACAAACAAGTTTCCCTTTTAAGGCCATCTCCAATCCAGCACATCACTTAGAACACCATTTAGTTAAAAATATTTCTACTGTAATCACAACAAAGTAGCAAAATCTGGAACAAGACAAAAAGGGTTCAATGACAAGGTGAACCATGACACTTGTCATCAGACAATCACATCAATCTCCAAACATCTGTTGGGAGGCTTGGCCACATAACTAAGGCTTCGATCAAGACATCATTGATTTACTTCATATGAGCTATCAAATAAAAACCTACAACATAGCATGACATTGGACACAAGTAAACATGGCTAAAATTTTGATGTCATTTACCTATTACCTGTTATTTGAAAACATTTTCTTTTTTTGCCAAGTTGTAGATGTTCCCATTTGACAGCTCATGTCTATAAAATTGCTATATCGCAGACACAAACCTGTTTTTAAAGGAATAATCCTGAGTTTACTACCACTGTATCATGTTTTTAAAGGAATAATCCTGAGTTTACTACCACTGTATCGTGTTTTTAAAGGAATAATCCTGAGTTTACTACCACTGTATCATGTTTTTAAAGGAATAATCCTGAGTTTACTACCACTGTATCATGTTTTTAACTAAATGAGCCTCATTCATGACTACCGTTTCAAGTATTGCAAACTTGTTTTTACAAAATTAATGAAAGGAAAAATCCAGTTTGAGCTTTTACACATATCATGACAAACAAAACCACACATGAACACTAATATTTAAAATAGCTGATGTATTTAATATAAATTTTAGTGGTTAAAAACAGTATTTCAGAAGAATGTCACATAACAATAATAGCAAACTCAGAACTCTCCAAGATGACAATAAACAACCGGTGTAGAGAGAGTGGATTTGCTATAACTGACCTGTACGTCAACATCGGCTTGAGACAGGATGGCGGTGATATCCTTGAGTCGGGTGCTTGACCATTTAACCATCTCCATGTAGCGAGAATTCACCGAGTCAAGGTCCACCTTGACACACTCCGCCCCATCCTGGTGTTTGACTTTCTTACACACACTGGTGATCAGCTCAAAGTCCACATTCTCCAGGCTCTCCCGATACTGGCACAGACGTCTGTCGTGAATCTAAAGCAAACACATTTTTTTTTTTAAACACTCATACAATAATAATTTATTTCATCCATACACAGAAGAGAAATATAACAAAGATCTAAATATTTCTACATGTATTTTACAATTTTTAAATCTGAGGTTTGTGATGTGTAATAAGATTTAGAACCAGAAAAGCTGTTATTAGCACACCTACAATCTATGAGCATGAAACATAATAGTGAAAGAAATATAGGAAATTTAGATGATTTTGAAAGTGAATTAAATATTTTAGACGAAAACATGCTCTGGATAAGATTGTTTTGGTTAATACTATAGAGAAAAGTACAGAATTAAATATAGATCTTGAAATATGAATATAATTTCAGTTATTAAGTTCTACCATGTTAAACAGATGCCTCTTTTTATTACTATTATTATTTCCTTTTTTGTTTTCCTTTTTTTTATGTGCACCAACAGTGTTATTAAAATCATGAAGAGATGTTTTACATGAGATGGTGAACAAGTCCAAAAATTAAACTTTTTTTAAATGTCATGTTGTTATAGCATGCTTAACTTTAGACAGAATAATCTGATGGAATTTAACTGTGTCCAAATAACCTAACAAATTTAGAATTCATATATAAAGTGGTTTTGAAAATTTATTTATCACTTAAAAGAATTTTAAAACAAAAATGCAAATAAATTTAATTCTAAAATAAAATGTCTAACTTCATAGAGGAATCTAACTTCAATGATTTTCATTCATTTAAAATATTCAGTATAAATAGATGCATAATTTACAAATCTATATTACACATTAGTTATCTTATATTTAACAAAACAATTATCACAACTCTTCAAAAAATAAAATTGACATATTTTATTATTCTTAATAATTTGTTTCAAAAATATTTTACTAAATGTAGATGAGGCAGATTATTAAGCTAAGCGCATTTGATAGTGTATTTAGTGTGTAATATATAGAGAAAAAAAAGAAGCTAATAACATTTTGATTGAAAGCTTCATGCAATATATATAAGTCAATAAATATGGTGCTAATAAATATAAGTTTATTAACAATGATAAAAGATAAATATTTGTGTGCTAGCAAATAACTAATACCGTCATTCTGTAGCATTCAACATACATGTATAAAGTAAATACTGTGTATATACATGTATGTTTATTATGTATGTAAAACATGCATATACATGTATGGTTTAAGCTGGACACCCAAAATTATTACCAACTTGGCAAATCTGGTCAGAAAATCTCTAGCCAAATTCAAGATCAATTTATATAAATAAAATACAACAAAATTAAAGCTGTTTACAGAAATGCTTTAATATGACATTCTTAATCAATCTTTTTTTGAGGCATTTTAATGATGTGAAACTGGGTAGAAAATTGTCTGACGTAGTAATAACTATTAAATGGTACCAGGAAATACACAGACAAAATATTAATAAATCTACTAAAAGCATGTGATTATTATTGAGCTTTTTGAAGAATTAATGAGTTTAGCAAATTAAACTTGACTTCACATTAGATAATTTATGAATTCACAGTGTAAACCATGTTAGTACATGTACACACATGTAGTTACCAACACATGAAATAATGTAGTACAATATGACTTGATCTATCTCAGTAGACTCATTTCGGTGCCGAGCAGTGTTTCATGATTGGTTTATCACTGGCTGTTCTGTTGTGCAGTGATGCATATAAAAGTCTACAGCACTTACAATTTTTGATATCCAATAGCCAAGACTTAAACAATATGCTGGGGTGATGCAGAATTTGACTTTGAAAATGGTTTACTTTCTTTTATATAAACAATGAACCGTAGTGTTAAAAAATAAAACATAGTATTTATTATCCCAGCAGTCACTCATAATGGGGAAATATTTTTCATATTTTCTCAGTGAAAAATATTCTGCATTGGTGTAAAGTACACTACTGGATGCTTACAAACAAATGACCTTGTCAGTGCTAAATTAACGTCATCATGATTTGACAAAATAATGTCACATAGTTTAAAGAATATTACATTTACAGTTTTCTGTTTTCAGTGTTAAACTTGTAATAGAATGCTAGTTTAATGTATTTCATTTTGGATTTTTTTGAAAAGTATCATTGAAATATAATGATCTACAATGAAGTATGTTATTATTTATGTCATTGAAATGCACACCAATTACATTTTTTTCAAAATTACCATTACAATTGTATCAAATATGGATTTCAAAGATTATGTGAGTTTATTTAGAACAATTTCATAGTTGTTGTTTTTAACTCAAACCCCAATACATTTTGATGTAATGTATGATAATGAAATTTTTAAGTAACAAATCCCTAATAACCTCTAATCTTGAAGCCTGTATTTTGAACATTCTAGTGTTTGAACAATACAACTGTAAATTATATCTCAAAGTAACACAAACCTAGGGTAGATTTAAAGAAAATGTCAGTTTATTCCATTAACATTCCCCCAGTATACTGTATAATTAAGTAGTGGCTATATAGAGGATACTCCCCTAGTTTCTTGTGATATCATAGCACCAGTTGATAAAAGTATGAAATCCGAGGCTTGACGAGGATTTTTATACTTTTATCAAGGAGTGCTGATAAATTATGATATCACAAGACACGAGAGTGTATTTTTTTAATCATCCATTATCATTCTTTTCATTTGCAGCAGTTGCAAACAATGTCTGTAATGTGGGTTAAATGTCAGCGGTAGACTCGTTAACTAGCAGGACGGTGTTGGCGTGATGTCACTAATAGTAGGTTTAGTGTTGAAACAAACACAGTGACGTAATAAAACATTGTCTTGTGAGTAGTGGTAGAATGTTATTTATAACAATACTGATGACATTTGGTTGGGTCTTGATAATGATTTACCCTGGCCTGGATTATGACTTCAAACCCTGATCTCACTAGTGAAGCATGACAATTTAAATACTAAAATGTTTCCTGGCAGGACATCCTCATAAATAATGTTTATGGTAGCTCTGGCTTACTTCAGTTTACCACATTTTCTGACAGTTATATGTACCTTAAATTTCGCAATAATCTTTTTAACTGAATTTGTTTTATAGCTTTTACAACTGAAATTTGTCAACATCGACATTTGTTATTGCTGTTTGTGGATGAAACATGCTTATGGTATTGGTTCAGAATGGAACAGAGGATGTCATGTCAATTATAACATTATTAATTTAGACACCTATACTATCTCAAACATTTACCAGTAGTCAACAGAAAATTAAAAGTTCAGTACTAGTTCAGAAATGGCTGTAAATGATGGTTCTTGAGACAACACCCTAACTCATCTAGTGAATGAAGCCATCTTTGATTTTTATAACATATTTTTGCATCACCAGACGGTATCATCCACTATTACTGTAAGCAATCCAGAACTACTGAAAGTAATTCGCAGCTACCATAACTAGGTCAATTTGCACAATACTATATTTCATGGCAAAGATTTTTTAACTTCCAACATACACCAGTAGGTATTTATTTTGTTGATAGTGTTTGTTGTGTAATGCTTTTTTCTGATATAATATACATATCTCCTGAAACAATTCATTAGTTTTGGTATAGTGATCCACAAATGCCATAATGCCTGCATTTGGTATATATGCAATTTTAGATATTAGACTTTTAAAGGATCAAATCACTCAACAACTCTATCTTAGCAACTAAGTATTAAAGTATGGTAATAGGTACTCATTCAAATTAATGTAATCACACATGGATACTTGCTGGAAACCATACCTGTAGGCAACCTATAGAAGTCACAGATAATCTGAACTATTCTATATACATATTAGGCAATGTGACACAAATAGCAGTAACAATGTTCTAATCTGCCCCATCCCTACCTACACTCAACCTATCTCTTTTCCCTCATCATTACAAAATGTTCATCTGACCTACTATATTGCAGTAGACTACATCCACCTTACTCAAGTTACTGTAAATCCATTATGGATTTCATCATGAACGAATTGAAAGCTGCCAACCATAGCCCATAATGCATATAGAAAATACTGATACAACAGTTGTCACATAAATCAATAGTATTGAGACTTATAGTTAAATAAAAAGTATTGAGACTTATAGTTGTCACTCCAAGAAAATAAAAATAAGTATGTGTTGGCGTAGTAACTGGCATAACTAACATTCAGTGGTCAGAACGATAGGGCAAGTTTACAAGTGCCGTTGTGGCCAAGCACCTGGAATCATTTTTCAAACAGGCAAACCTTCAGTGCCATGGAGATTGGTGTGGAGTTTTTAATTCTCAGCAGTACTTTCTTGCTGTAAAAGTTTCTTAACTGCAGGGTTTGCCTGTTGACATTTCCCCAGTGATTGTTAAGAGGCAAAGAAATGCATTTGTAGTCATGCATTGCTGGTATTTATAAGGCCTGCTTGTTGTCATCCCAATTAAACATTTAACTGTTAAGTTGACTTTTTATCACCAGGTGATGGGTAATGACTCCTGTCTGTTTTTGTGTGGTATGTTTCTGTTACTTCAGTGACAAAGTAATATTGCAATACATCAATTCTGCCTTTGTGTTGTACTTAACAGTCATCATATTACTGCATGAATAAACTATTATGAGTGTTATTATTCTCAGTTTTTGCAATACTTTGTAATTCAGAAAACTTTCATGATTACACTATTTTGTATTTTCTCTTAATTAACATTTTATGATCTTAAATGCAAATGGTTCACACTGCCAGTCAGTTCAAAGTTATATTTTCTATTTACTGACTTGCACCATACTGTCAATTTCGCTGTTGACCCACCAGTATGAATTCCACACTACTTTGCCACTTTACTTATAAATTTCTAAACCGTCTAATTATTACCCCCATCCAGCCGAGACAAGCCTTTATGAGCTATCAAACATTGAGGTTAGTCAATGATACATGAGATTGACATTCTGAATTAGACTTTCAATAATCGGCTCATACGGTGATAAATGTGTCTGTTACAACACATTGGCATTAAGGTTAACCATCAGCCCTTCAGTCAGTAACACACATAAAATAAAACAAGCAAACACTTGTAGCTCTAAAGCTTAGCCCAAAATCTTTAAATCAAACTTAAATTAACTGGGTTTTACAAATGTTATGAAATCTGAAGAGTATACCAAAAGAATACAACTCCTGAAAGCACAAGTATTCAGTGAGTAAGTGAAACGTATCACTTTCCATCAGTGTTAGTGTGTTAATGGGGGAGGTTAGTACACATGCTGACTTGTGTGAAAAAGATGGTTGAAGAATTAAACTAGGCTATACATTCTTTATATTTAAAAAAATGATTCTAGCAAGGTTTGAAGGGTTCAAATGGGACTGAAGGGATTTCAAAATGGACTCAAAGGGTTTCAACAAATAAAGGAAAGACAGCCAAAGCATAAAACTATTATCCGCTATCATCAAACTTGATATTTATACTTTTTCAAATATTTTTACTTTTAAATTAAGGAATCTATTACCCTCTACAATACAATTAACAAACTTTGCTTTTATTATTGTTGCTGGGGTTTTTGTTTTTGTTGTTTTTTGTCATCAATTTAGTATCAGTATAAGCAATTACAATGGCAACAATGTGTGATGTTTACAACATAATTGTTAAATTCTGTAACTTATATACTGTAGAATAGGAATGCTTTTAAATACATAGAGTAGCTGTTAGTTTTACAAACTTTAGAACATCACATTTATTTCAAATTTAAAATTTGACAAAATTTAAGATCAACTTATCTGTTCTGGATGAAAAATGCATTTACAATCTAAAACACTAAGAAAAATACAAAAGAATCAATTCTAAGAAATATAAAGTATTTTTCAAAATTTAAAAAATGAATTGCTCAACAATAAAGATTTTATAATGAAATTCATGATTTATCACAATACAGTTTATATGAAATTATAACATGCAAAAAACAAAAGTACATATTGTTTTTACAATAATATAGTTGAAAATTAACAAAAGGCATATTAGAGTTTATATAACCAGCACCAGGACTAATAAAGTATAATATATGATTCATGCAAAGCCATTGTGCACAAAGCATCAGATGTTATACATCTACAAAGCCATTCCAAGATCAGCATAAGAAATAAGTGCTTGCAACACTGCCTCATATATCCTAATTAAGTCTCTGTATATGCATGACTAACAGCTTAGCATATGTAACTATTTATACTGTAATGTTTACATGGTAGAATTCATCTATTAGTAGTGTCCTATTCATTATGATGGCTAGTATCTACATATTGCATATGGCAGCTCAAGACTCCCAAGTGGAAAGGTTACTATGGTAACTGTTACCATTAATAAACATGGTGCTCATTAACTCTGCAGCAATAATATGAACTGCTGTACAATAAATAAAATAAAATAAAATAAATAAATAAAATTATGTAATTAACTTACAATAGTGTCATTTTTTAAAAACAACTTATTTAAAAAAAAATGTATTTGTGTCTGTTTATTGACAAAAGATAAATTACAAAAGTTTAGATAGAGATCCAAATTGCTATTTCCATATAACGGTGTTCATCAATTCTGAATGCAATGCATCAAGATGAAAGTGATATATTCTGGTGATTGGGAGCATGCTAGGGTTAAAAGTTTTCATTACATGCAAAAAGGATCTTTCCATTTGAGAGTGCAAGCTGCCATTCATTGAGTTACTTACTCCGGATGGGAGCCATGACAAAGCAGATGGCCTCCATATGTGGTAGAAAGCTGTGTGCAATGAGCTGTGCAAATGTAAGTAGTCAAACAAGAGAAACCAAAATGTATGTCGCAAGCTGTGTTGGCAAGCATCATACAGAAATCTCGAGCTGTAACTAAACAAAACAAGCTGCAAATGATGAAAACAATGATACAAAGAGGTTTTGAAGGAAGAGATATAATTGCTTTGGGGTTGTCGTCTTCAGCCAAGTTTAATCATTTCAAGGGAAAAATCAAATAACAGCAGCCAGAAAAAACAAAAATGTCATTTGCAGGAAACGTTTTTATTTTCAAATAATTTGTAAACAAACAAAGTAAAATATATGACAAAGCAAGTGTTGCATAGCAACAAACAAACAAAGAACGACAACCCTGAGGAAGGATATGGTAAGAACACAGGACACTGGGAAGTGGGGAGATGCTAGTAGTGTTAGATTGGGTCAAAGGTCAAAGAGGAAGTACCATTATCTATCTCTACACACTACAACCTCCAAACTGACTTTCGTTTTTTCAAATTGATCTCAGTATTTATTGAGTAACACGTGTTACCCAAAACAACTTTTAACAAATAGCAAAGTAAAGGTAGCAAAACAACTGAAATAAATAAGCAGTCATAAACCAAGCCAGGATTTCCCAAAACACAAACAAAGATTTACAATATTGTTTAAACAAAATAAAACAAATTAATAATAACATAAACATGGGTTATGCTAAAATAACTACATAAAGTATACTATCACACCTGGTTTGTACAGAATAGGACATCTGTATCATGCCTGTGCATGATCATGCCTGCTCTGTTAAGCAAAAAACTATATGATGATGTTGCAGGATTTGGGTTTCTTGAATAACACACGATTAATTGACAAGGTGCGACCTGTAGTAACAATTTGCAGCATACTATCAGGTTTACTAATCATGTCAGTGCCTAAATCACTAACAAGTTTAGTCACTCTACAAGCTGTTAGAAATTATCCTATTACCTACATCTAATAGAAAACTCCACTAATAACATTGAATGATGCAGATTGTCACAACAAGTCGCACTATGGGACTTCACCTTTAACTGATGCTGGTTCACATATTGCTAATCACGCATCATGCCCTAGTGAATGTGCAAACTCAAAGACTGCTGTGCTGTGTGCATATTTCACAAACAGCTCTACAGAACACTGCCATGCGGGTCACACGCCATGCATCAAACCACGACACACACAGGAGCACACGACAATCAAATTAATAAAACATTGTAATGAGTCTAACCTTGGCTTCCCTGATGTACTGGCCGCCATGACGGTTCACTGACTCAATCTGGTGTCTACGTTCTCCCAGCGAGTTGTATATTGACTGAAATAACAACATAATTCAGAGTACTCTTAAATATGTCAATATACAAGATATACAAGTTTACCTGTCACCATTCCTTAACTCATACAACTAACTGCTTCAGCTTTGAACTCCCTCAGCCCCTTCCCGAAACTTCTCACCCCAATACTTCTGTCTGGTGGTACCTCCCTCATACAAACACCCAAATACTTGTGTCAAGACGAACCCTAATTTGCACACTTTGCTATGCATATTGTACACAATAAATGAAATTGTTTATCTGTTAAAGAATGACCACTAAATAAATAGCTAAACTAGTAAATTTACATCTGAAGGAATTCAAAGGATATCTCAGAGTTTTCCATACCATTGAAGGTTCCAGGAGTTTCTTGGCCTGGTCCACATCTCCATTAAGAGGCGCCTGTGTTTCTATACGAGCCTGCATCTGATCGATCCATTCCTGCTCACCAACCAAACCATTCTGGTATAGGGAGGCGTGGTCAACAGCTGTGTCTACACTGCGCAGTCTGAAAAAAAAAAACATTTCTTAACACTATTCCACACATACATTTGTAAACAGTTGAAAAGACAGAATGAATAACGACACCCCAGCATGGAATAAACCCATTGGCTGTTGGGTGTCAAACCAGAGTAAGATGTGAAACAGGAGAGAAATCTAATGTCACCACAGAAGGTACTCCTTCCATAAACCAGCAAATGATCGTTTTATATACACAATCCCATAAATAAGTAGGAAAACCCCCAAACATTCGGGCTACAGTTAGCAGGTTTAAACAGATGGTTTTGAATATCTTCCTTCATACAATTTGGAGAAACTACCTATTAAGCTTCAATTGTCATTTCAATTTGGACTTTAAACTGATTAAATGTTAAGTTATGATAAACAATTCTGCTGTCTACTGTTTTACTGTGATGGACATCAGTATCAAAGTCAGCAGCAGACTGAATGAAAAAAAGATTTCGAAGTTTACAAACTGAGTATTATATAAATAAAGTTTTTGCTGACAAAGTTGTACCTCTCCACAACTTGAATGCACACATTGTCCCAGCGTGCCCCAACGTCTTCAACATCCTTCTCAATGGTGTCCAGGTCATGGTGGTGGGTCAGTCCAGGTCGGCTGTTCTCGACCAGCGTCCTCAGTGTTGCTGTGTCCCGCTTCAGTGTGTCAATCTTAGGCTGCTGCTGCTGGATGGATGACTGCAGGTCCTGAAACCAACACAACTCAATGAGTCCCTTAAACGTTACATTGTCATGACCTAGTTTGTTTTCTGAGAACTGAAAATCTGCAGAAACTATTTATGGGTTAAACCAAAAACAAGCGGGCAGCGTGGCCCAGTGGTACAGTGCCCGCCTGATGCGCGGTCGGTCTAGGATCGATCCCCGTCAGCTGACCACTGNNNNAAAAAAAAAAAAAAAAAAAAAAAAAAAAAAAAAAAAAAACATTAAAGGAATACTTCTTTTTTTGTAAGCAGCCATTATGATCATGTAATTGATGGTCTACAAAAGTTAGGTTATGCAAACTGAACTTGTTCAAGCAATGGGCAAAGTGAACTATCATTCTTGCAATTTAAGTGACCCGAGATCAAAATGTTTCTACTAAGTAGTTCATTACATAATTATACCTCCAAGACCGATGACCTCAAATTTTGACAGTCAAACAACATGTTGTTAATTTTAATAATCTTACATTTACACTACAAACTGAGCTCTAAATATATTTAAGTTGATGCTTTATCATTTCTCAACAGTCATGTCAGATGCCAACATCCCCTATCCCTCCCCAGAAACTACAAGTTATCAAGACAGTACGTACCTGAAGTTCTTCCTTGTGGTTTCTGAGACCCTTCAACTCTGAGGTCATGTTTTCATGAGACGCCAGCGTGATCTCATAGTCCGAAACAATCTGCTTTACCTCCTCCAGTCCAGACACAACCAGGTCGGCATTCTTCAATCTACAACAACAATCAGTGCTCACAGTCACTTCACACGCAAATTAATGGGTGGATGTCAGGCAGGCATTGAAATATAACAATTAAATAGTTCACAATAATTTTAGCTCTGTATTGTTTTAAAAACCAATTTGTTTCACTGTCCTTGTTCTTTGAACTCCATGTCAGGTCAACTACTTTTGCTGTCCATCTTGTCATCCTAATCCTCGTCTCTCCAAATAGAACAGGTGCTTGTCTCTTGTGGCCATCCATGCTACAGACTTGACATTTTCCAATCAGAGTCACTGTTGGTTTAGTATGACCGATGTTTAGTGTTTACATCTGGCATCTTTGTTTTGACAATCATAACATGCATTACTAAAAAATAAAATTGCAAAGGGTTGTGAATTGTCCACTTGATCTGCGGTTCTACATACCTCTGTACATAGATGTGTGAAATTGCCTTGAGCTGATCAAATTTCTGCACAACTAGGTTGAGACGAGATTCCACCTGGGAGGACTGGGGTGTCACCGAGAGGTAGGACGACTGTAGTTCCAGCACACTGTTCTCACATGCATTCAGACTGTTGTCAAAAACCTACAACAAGAAGACAACATCATCACTTCATGCACTGACACTTAACAACTGACATATCAAACTTTTTCATTTAAGGGTTGTATTATATTGCATGAAATTTGGAATAGGGGGCACAACCTAAGGAATGCCAGGGTTCAAATGGGCAACCACCAGATGGGGGAGGGGAAAGACTTAAGGAATGTAATGGTTGGATAGGGGTATCTTCAGACTATTCAAGAGTACTACCCAGTGGAATCAGCATTGTAGCATTTACTTATGGCCAGTTAAAAATGTAAATTATTATTGCTGTGTTTGTTAGGCAGAGCAGTCACAGAGGCATGTGCAGAAAGAGGGGTGGGTATGAAGAATGTAAATGAAGGAATGAAACAATTATTCACTCCTCGTGACATTTTAAACAACTGCTGCCACACAGGCTTCTAGTGATATCTTTTACATGCACTTCACAAACACAGAACAGATATAGCAGTCATGGGGCACTGGTGGGATGGTGGAACATCTATTGATGGTCCGGAGAACTATCACAGTTCAGGATTGTTTGTGAAGAAGTACATATAGATGGAAATGAATGAGAATGGTTGGTTAGAGAGGGAAGAATATAAATAATCGAGAACTTACATCATAGTTATCTGTGGCCTGCGTGAGAGTGTCACGACTGTTAGGAACCGGTTTGTGAAGCAGGGTGGACAGCTGCTGATCACACATGCCGAGGTTCCGGTTGATGGTGTCTAGCTGCTGGAGGAAGTCTTGAGATGGGGATCTCATCTGACGTGCCTCTGTAACAAGACATTCAAATTAACTCCACATTTTAACAAACAAATCAGACATTTACTACTTAGCATACTGAAACAGAGTCCAGACGTTTAAAGCCGGGGGGCTCATTTACAAATCTCTGTTAAGCAACAGAGCATTTTAATTGCAAGCCTTTTTTGCAAGTTTGAAATGGTAAAATTGTGAGAATTCATTGACTGATGTACTGACTTTAAAATCATCCTAAAGAGCTGTTTGTTTTATCTATAGTATGAAGTTTCATTGACTCATTATGTTTCTCAGAAGCAAAGCTAAACATACATCGAAAGATGAATTTACAGCGATCATAAAATAAAACATTTGGCAAATAAAAATGAATGATTAGAACCACTAATAACTTCTCAATGTCAGTCATCCAAGTACCATCAATATTGGAGCAATGTTTTATAGTTTAACGCAATCTGTGTCACCTTCTGCTGCTGCCTCCGCAGAGAGTTTCAGGAAGATCTGGTGACACTCCTTCAGCTCTCTCTCCAGATGTATGAGGTCCGCGTCGCCTTCCACGCCTCGCGACAACAGTTTCTCCGCATCGTCTTGCAGGGCCCTCCATATTGCCTCTCTCTGGCTCGGATCCATGGCCATGAACTGGACAATACATCAAATAATGTTCATGATTTTAAACAATAAAAGATTCACACTACTAAAACAGTAATTCTGGCTCAAGTTTACTCATGGCAAGTATGAGATCAGTTACGTGTTAAACAAATATGCAAATAAAAGCTGTCATAGAAATTGTCTTTTCTGTAAGACAGAAAGTATAAATAATAACTTGTTTATAATTTTCAATGAATTTCTTTTTACAAACAGCTACAATACAGGCATAGTTAACTAATAATGTGAATTTTGTTTTTAAATATAAGCTTTATGAAAGAAGAAAATGATAAACTATGAGGATGTCAGTACCTGTTTGAGAGTCCAGCCTTTGACAAGTCGTATAGTTGCTAGCACCATATTGAGTTGCAATCTTCGGTATTGTGTTTTCCATGAATTCTGAAGATGTTCTATCTGAAGTTTTAGTCTGCAGAAAAAAAAGAAGAGAGCATGGAGGTTGTTACAAAATTATGTTATTAAATGTTTTGTAGGGTTTTCCCACTCAAATACGATACATTTAGAATTTAGCCATTTGAAACATGCATAAGAATATTTAGACAAGGCTTCTAGATTTTGGTAGCCCCATTCCCATGGCTAGTGATATCAAGTGTTGACTAGTAAATAATTACTATAACTAGCCCAATGGCTAGTGAAAAAAAAAAACCTTGTCCAATGCAGCATTTACATATTTTGCAAATATGAATATCCTTCCCCCTCTTTCCACCTTAATCTAAGGTTTTTTTAAAGCTCAATCTCTCTCTTGAGGTGACATATTTGAGGATTATTATTAGTAAAAATTAAATTGTATTTATTTAAAGTAGGGCTAGTGAATATTTAATCATGGCTAGTACATTTTTAAAATCACTGATCATATGGCTAGTTGATTTATATAAAATTCTAGAAGCCCTGACTTAGCCATAAATAATCATTGCTGCATTTGTCCAGATTTTTCTTAGCATAACAATTTTCTTAACATAAAATTTATAATTCATCATGATGAAGGAGAAAGGGACAGACATATTTGTTTAATAACACCTCAGCACATTTAAAACTAGTGTTTTTCTACATCTGGTTTTCAGTGAGAGAAACCCTGTGGCCAGTACATAGGCTATTCCTACCAACAGCAGCAAGGGATCTTTTAACTACAGATCATACCAATTGTGGGTATTAATTGAAACAATTGATTTAACTAGACTTTACACCAAAGGCAATCTTTCTTCAATGGAGGTACATGCTGTCTCTAATGAACAGAAATGTCTGCTGGGTAGTTCCTAGGGTCTGAGTTTGTCTTACCTGTTGGCCTTTTCTATTGCTTCTGGGTCAGGAGGTGGGATGATGAAACACACAGAGGGAATGACGGCCTCAATACCCACTGCAGTCCTCACCTGAAATAATCATGTTAATAATAACCATTCACAAGGGAAAAAACAGTCTTTCAATCCAGTCTATTATAATGTGTCAATATTCTTCTATATAAAAGTACTCCAGTTTGGTGGCAGGTTTGTATCATAATATCAAAAAACTTAATCAATGTTTAATGACACCCCAGCATGAAAAACCATATCAATGAGTCAGTATCTAAGCAAACAATTTTTTTTTTTTTTAAATAATGAATGAATGAAGTGAAAATGATTTCCACTATGTGCATAAAATAGACCTGATTATAGAATTTACCCATTCAATATCAAAACAAAGTAATATTTAAAATAAACAAAAAATTAAAAGCATATTTATTAAGACTCCCCTTCTCAAAAAGCTCTATCATGGAAGATATGCAAACAACAGTTGGTGTATTAATGAACTAATAAATACCTTCCACCGGGCGTGTTGCGAGTTGTCCAGTAACAGGCATTCTTCTCCTTTCTGGAAACTGACCTGTGGGCAAAACAAATTTACAAATATATCCAAAATAATTTCAAATAGAACCGTTACCAAAATATCTTATTTTGAAAAAAAAACCCTACAATAACACCTAAAATAAAAGGTTTTTAGTCACTGTATGTCTAACTAGAAACACACTGAAAGCAAAAGACACAGATATGAAACAAATAAATGCTCAAATACAAAAAATAATACTGTGACAAGAACTATAGCCATTCTCATTTGAAAATGCATCTGCTTGAAAAGTAAGTTTATGTTACAAGGATGTTATGCATTAACAAAGAAAAACTTATTTGTACCAATCGTTGGACATTGGTCACTGCAACATGAATATCTCCAATCTAATGTATCTCAAAATTTAAAATAAGAAATTATGAACCTAAACTTACTTCTGTTTGCTGACAGTTGCACAGAGCTCGTACTCTGACCGACCCCCGCACTGGCTGACTGCGTTGGTGGATCGGCAGTATCTCTGTACTTCGAAGAACTAATGATGAAACACGGCGGTCATATTCTTTAATTTGCTCCTGTACAGCCTGCAAAAAACAAAACAAAAAAAACATTAAAAAAACCCTTATGAAAGTTTGTATGAAAATTTGTAGTCTTTTGTCTGCCATTAACCTTCCAGATAATGAAGATGACAAAATTCACCTGATGTAGTACAAGCCAACACACTGTCATTCAATAATTCATATTTGCTGCCATTTTGCAAATATTTAATTTTTTATTTTCTTCGAGAATTTTTTTGAATTTAGAGTTAAAAAAGTGACAACAATGGAAGAACACTGTGGTCATTTTGACGGGTTGATAGCTGATTGTTACAGATAATTTGATAATAAATTTTATTGTTTTACCAACAATGAAATTTATGAAATATTAGAATATGAATCGTTATTAATTCCTTAAATAAACTGAGGTGAGCGAAACAGTGACCGAGAATATCAGAAAAACAATAACACTTATTATTTCACATACAAATATTTTATGTATTTATACTTTTTAAATTTAAATATGCGAGCAAACATTGTGCGCCCTCAAACTTGTTTCCATAAAAAATTAATCCAATAGTCTTCAGGTTAATTGGTCAAATAAGTAAACTGAACAATACTTGATGAAGCTGATCACTATTATGTCAACAACATTACTGATATGGAACGGATGGTGTTTGATTTACATGACTACAAGAGACAGTTAAGAGACAAGGACTGGGATGTTGAACAGCTAATTACCTGTAGATCTCGCATCATGTGCTGTCCCTCATCACTGGAAACAACATCACGAGCGTACCGGTTCTGTAATTGGTCCGTTTGTCGGGCGATCCACTGATCACAGTGGTGACACTCCTCGAAAAACTGGAACACACAAACATACATAATGCAGACAGTGCTCTTTTCCATACATTTAATACTGTCAACTACATTATAGAAAAACTGGAACACACAAACATACATAATGCAGACAGTGCTCTTTTCTATACATTTAATACTGTCAACTACATTATAGAAAAATTGGAACACACAAACATACATAATACAGACAGTGCTCTTTACCATACATTTAATACCATCTCTTAACTGCCAACTACAATATAGAGAAGATTTTGTTTCCTTTTGAGAATTTATTTTCTAATGTTATTAATTCCCATTAACAGTTTTATTGTTTCAATTTGTACCCAGGTATGGTCACAACAGGCCAGTAAGCTGCATGGATTAGATTGGTTGGAAACTGTTATCACAGCCACCTACTTTGGATAAACAGCCTCCAACTTTGAAACTTAACGATCAACCAACTACCTCACTTCACATCATTTCAAGCTGTATTTATTGGAATCTTCAAGGTATTTCTAAACATCTGTGATGTATATGTGTACCTGTATGTTTAAGTATATTGCTCTACTGAAGTATAGATGTAATACAAATACATTTCTTTTTCTAACACTCCTATAATATATTTAAGACAGTCTTGCTGTCTATTTATCTGCTACGTAGTAAGACGGACCTGGAAGTAGGAGGTGGAGTGTCGGAGGTGACTTTCCAGACAGGCTGTCAGCTGGAGAAGCCAGGTCCACTGTGACTGCATCGTTGCCATGTACGCCTGCAATAACAAAACAGTCAGGAGATGTCCGTAATTGATTAAAATTTAAAAGTACAGCACAAGACTGAAATATTTAGCATTTTCATTCTTGCTAAAAGGTACAGTATACAATCATAAATATTGGTTACAATTTGGTTCACTTTTACTATGGGTATATTAAATATAAGAATATATTATGTTTTTCTTTTTGTTTCCTCTTACACGGAGAACCATTTTTTTTGTAACTAGACAAAAGGTCAATTGATAGACACATTATGCATGTTTTAAACTGTTATCTGTAATAAATCTAAGTACATACTTCGACAACTTTCGATGCCGGGTGTCTGTCTAGGATCATGGCTCCTCCCTTCTCCTGGACTGCATTAAACTGAGATTCCTGATCCTCAAGTTGGCGAACCAGGCTCTGAAATATAAAAATACAGTCAGTGGAAATGTACCGACGGGTGGCTCTTCATAAACAACTAGATACTGACAGGTTACAACAAATTTCTTTTAAGAGATCCATACTTAGTTAAAGTGGAAATATTTATATTTTATTTCACTCTTTGTGCTAGATACAGAACTGAAAAGGAAAACATTTTCTTGGAAACTAAAATACACTTTGATTTTGAAATGTTACCTTTAAGCAAAACAAAACAGATAAATATAAATTTACTGTCTTTTAACGAGGTATTTTTGTAAGTAATAATCTAGCAGCATTACTAGTTTCCCGTTTTGCAATATACCTTGTGTTGATCCTCGATGTCGGCCAAACTGAGTTGGTGTGAGCCCCAGTCTCTACGTATTTCCAGCTCCTCCTTCTCACTCAGCCACAGCAGCTCTGCAGTGGACGCCTGCAGGAACTCGTACAGTGACTCCAGACACTTCTGACGACGCACTGATGTGTTCTGAAAAAAGCAACATCATTTTATTCTCTCTTTTTCTTAACTTCATTTTGTGCTTATATCAAATTAAGGTTAACATGCTGTCCTAAGCACACACCTCAGCTGCTGGGTTGCCTGTCCAGGACAGTGGGTTTACGGTTACTTGTTTGTAGTTGGGAGAGAGAGAAATCAGTGCTGAGGGGTTACAGTCACTGAAATTCGCTCGAGGGAGGGGTGTGTGTGTGTCAGTACTGGGGTGCAAAACCAGTACCTCAAGTCAGATAGTTTAACCATTACATCACAAAGGTTTCATCAAATACTCCGCATTACTAAAAACAATGTGGTTCTGTGAAAGCAATAAAAGGAAGTGTTCCAATAGTTCTTTCTTTCGTCATTGCTACCACAGATCCGTTTCCATGTTATGAAATTTCAAACTTTGGCCAAGCAATTTTCTATCTTCTGATGTGAACAAACTGTTACATAATCTATCCGACACCTCAAACATAATAATAATACCAAATATCCAGTTAGCATTAGTAGCGATCTCGCGACCAGTAACGAAAAAGAAAAAAAAGCTCCAAATTTTTATTTGGGGGAAAAAGGAAGAAAGAAAAAAAAAAACCTTCCATAAACTTCCACCCACACCCATATTTCTGTATGTTTGTTAATTTAATGTCATAGGCCTTAGAAGTGGGGGTAGGTGTACTGGGTACTGCTTTCCAACTCTGAAGATAATGCAACACACACTGAAAATCAAAGTAATATATTAACTGCCCCTACCCCCACTGCTGTCTTTGATTTTGATCAGGTAATACAGCTTTGTTATTCAGATTTATTCCAGTATGTACACAAGAAGCTGAAATAAATGCATTTTCATATTCATATACAATGTATAAATATTCTATACAGTACAGTAAAACAATTTTGGCTAAAGCATTTTAAATATGGGGAATAAAAAATTCCATTTGGCAAATATTTTGGCTACAGGCACTGGGTATAATTTTTAATAACTTACAGACAGCAAGGAATATGCCACTTCAACTTTGGATAAGGTTTGGGTGTAAAGCTTTTGTTCTTCTTCTGACAAGGTTCTCTGAAAACAAAAATAAACATCTGTCAAAAATGCCCACTTATTAATTATAAGCATGTCTGGTTCTTTACACAATATCTAATAAAGTCAGTGACCAGAGGACCATCAGACTTCCATAGTCGGAAGAACCAACCCTATCATTAATACATACACCGATCAATTTCTTTACATAACATGTGATAACCTCGGTCACTATACAATATCAGACTTCCATAGTCGGAAGAACCAACCCTATCATTAATACATACATCGATCAATTTCTTTACATAACATGTGATAACCTCAGTCACTATACAATATCAGACTTCCATAGTCGGAAGAACCAACCCTATCATTAATACATACACCGATCAATTTCTTTACATAACATGTGATAACCTCGGTCACTATACAATATCAAGACCTCCATAGTCAGAAAAACCAACCCTATTGTTAATACATACACCGATCAATTTCTTTACATAACATGTGATAACCTCGGTCACTATACAATAT
>JAECMU010031030.1:9197-23662 GCA_016106625.1 Dracogyra subfuscus | reverse complement strand
CCATTTTGGTATGGGACTATTCGACAGGTCCATGCTCCATGCTTGCTGTCAGTTGAGCTATCTCGGTATCACCTGAGCCTGGGGTACACGGAACCTGCGGTGTATGCTGGGTAATCATCCCCCATGTGGGGTCATACACTTGGGAGACACACCCATAATCGCACCCGTGAAGTGGGTGAAACTCTGTGTATGTGGCCTTACTGCTTACACCTACCCATTGAGCCTAGCGGTGCACTTTTTATGGAGGCAGTATTGGCATGAAAAATCCCCCATTGCCTCAGGTGGGATATGAACCCAGGACCTACCAGCCAGAAGTCCATTACACCACTGAGGCCGGTGGCTTCCAAATATCTTCTTGATCAATGAACAAAATTAAAATTTAAAAGGGCTTTCTATTATATTTTCTTAATTTCAAACAAAAAGCATCTTTCTAAATAATAAGTTATCCTGTTGAATAAGAAATAAAAGATCCCTTTCTACTAATGAAAAAATGTAGTGGGTTTCCCATCTAATACTATTAGTAAAAATTATCAAATGTTATATATCCAATGATTAATAAATCAATGTGCACCAGTGTTGTTGTTAAACAAAATAGTTCTTTAAACAAACTTTAAATACTAAATTAAACCTTTGTTACCTTTTAACTGTGGTTACTAAATTCATATTTTGTAAAAATCTATTATATTTCAGTGACTAGTCACAAAAACAGAACCATTTATTTAATTAAATTTTTTTTAATCTACCGGTATTACATTTCAGTGGCTAGTCACCGAAAAAAACATTTATTTAATTTAAAAAAATTTAATGCATAAGTCTAATATCTCATTTAAGAAAACTGTAGCAAAGATTGGATTGATATCTGAAATAATGATTTTTAGAAAACTGGAACCAAACCTCAAGGAACTGTCAGTTGCAAATGCAATGCCGTAGGGACCTGTCATCTGCATGAAGACACAGGGAGAGCAAATTTCTTGTTAATAATAGACGGTGTGATACAATATTGAATTTAATCTAGCATTTCACATGCAATCATAACAAAGTAGCCATTCAAATTATATGTTTTATTTCAGTTTTGTATAGAAAAATAAATACATATAATAGTACATACAAGAATGTTTTGTGAATGCAACCAATTCATAAGCAATGTGAAGTATTACATACACACACATAAGAATAATTTTATAATCTATTTAACATTAGCAAATACACGTTCTATTTATATAATTGTGATATGTTCTTATCAAAATGTTATATTTAGCATTAAAATCTTAAACACACGTTTAATGCTTAAATAGCAGTAACAATATGTATATACAGACAATACTACAATACATGTTAGCACACAAGCATAGCACCATGAAAAGCAAAAAAAAAGAAAAAAAGACAAAAGAAAGTACTTTCTATCATTAGAAGTATAATATCTTTCTAATTACTGGATCCTATTAAAGAGACACACCCTAGTTTCAGTTCATGAAAATTAAAATTAAGTTTAGTTTAATTTACAAACCTGTAACACATTTTTATAAAGTTACAATTGAGTGAAACATGAGTCTTTGACTTTGAAATGGTGAAATACCCTCTAAAATAGAATAAAACTCGACTACATAACTGTTACTTCTCAGAGGCACGTGCCTTTTAAAAAATATAAGTAAAGTATGATTTCAGTTATCAAAAATGCCTGTAATAGTCAAAACTATGTGTTAGTGTTTAAAAACTAGGGTATGTCCCTTTAAGACTGTAAAGGTAATAATTATGAGTACTATGTAAGTCATAATTAAAAGTTTCACTTGAATGAAAAAACCTGATAATCAAGTACACTGTAATTTCAGTTTGTAAAATAGGACTGTATCAACTTTGAGATATTATTAGGACATGAAATGAATCGGCCACCATAGCTGGTAAATGGAATCAATTGATTTGCTGTTATTTATTACATACTAATAATATTTTAAATTATAACTCTCCTTTAATGTTCACTAATATATAACCATAGTGCTTTCAATTTAGTTAATGATACCTTTTTGTTTCCAAAAGCAATCACACGAAGCTATTTTTGTACACAATACTGGTACCTAATTGTGTAGAACAAAATAATTACATTGTACTGGTACCAGTATGGATTTAAAAAATCAACTGGCACAATTAATTCTGCTTGTGTATCCATCTTGATGTAAAAATATATCATCATCATGTAGTTTATAAATAATTTATTTTCATTAATCTTCTAGTAGTGTAACCTTTAAAAAAAACCTTTGTTTTACAAAATATGAGATTTGTTTTTTTCATAGCTATAGGGATTTTATTTTAGAAAGTCTGCACATGCATTTTGTAGGATGTATACCTTTTTCGTTTGTAGGTTGTTGAATATATGTATTTAACATAGAAGTTTTCCAACAATTAAGATAAGCTGTGAATTCGTGATCAAGTTTTCTCTCATAGAACTGTGGAAAAAAAAAGATATAGAAGTTAAAGACATAAATTGTTGAATTTTTAAATGTAAATTTTTGGCAGATTACTTTCTTTTTTTAAAATAATTTTTCTAAAACATGTTTTTTTTATGATATTGCACATCTGCATAAAATTAAATTTCAATAACTACTTTTAATAAACAATTCTACTAGTACTGTAAATGGATGTCCATTTATGTTGATTTTTATTTTACTGGTCACGATGATTACTGTAAACCAATCGCCTAAAAGCTGGCAGGTGTAAACATTTGCATCCCAGTACTGGCTTCAATCCAGCGAGTTTTAAAGGCATACTGTCACAGATTTAAGGACCGATTTCTCTAATAATTAATAATAATCAAAATTACATTAATGTTTACAGACCAAATCTAGCTATTGCATCACTTTAACTACACCATGATGGAGTGAAATCCATGTCAACCCTCTCAGCAATTTAGGTTTTGAATTATGGACCATTGCTAAAATTCTATTATTATAGATGGTATGATGGTTATGTAGATCATAAGATGGTTGAATAAAGTACATTTAAGGACAAATCAAATATATATATTTTTAAGTAATACTTTGTTAAACCATGTAATAGGCCAGTGGTCTGTGACAGTATGCCTTTAAAGGCTTGATCAGCATGGAGTGGTAAGGCCAGGCCACTATGCTGGCTTCTTACTCATTGACAATTAACCATACACTAACAGTTAAACATCAACCCCATACCTAGACAATTATTTATTTCAGCTTAGCATTTTATCAGCAAACTAAATTAAACACTATAATATTACACTGTGCAAAATATTGACAATTGTATGACAAAAATACAAGAACCGGTACACACAACATGTCACAGTATATTAATAAATATCACTCTATAAACTGCCTATTGTACATCAGTATACAGAGGCAGATCTAGGGGGAGCTCAAGGGGCCCGGCCCCTCCCCCCTTAAAGTTTGCGATAGTTATAATTTTATTATATATTAAATTCTACTTTTTTTTCACGATCCCACTCCAAACCTCCCCAAAGTTCCCATGGCATTCCACTTCATGTCACTGCCTACCCCCTAAATGAATTTTCTGGATCCACCACTGGTATATGTCTCTAGATCACATGATCATGATATTATCTGTCATTTATTGGACTATAACCACGGTCAGGTCATATTTGCTTCCAAATTAGTTATTTTCATTCTGTTTCTCAACCAAAATTAATATTAAAATTAATATTTTCATATACATTTGTGACACCCAATAGTCAATGTGTATTTTTGTGCTGGGGTGTCGTTAAACATTCATTCATTCATTCTCTTTCTCAACAGTTTATCTTCTCAGTTATTTTATAAACATTCTAAGTCATCATTTCACTTCTATCACATTTATTAACATTAGGTGCAAAATACAAAAAAACCCACCCAAGCAAGCATCACCAGTGAGTGTCCTCAGGGCAGAAATGTATATTAACATATGCCTGCTTTTTAGTATCTGATATGCATATACTGTTACCAATCTAATGAAGAATGACTGACAAGTAGACAGCTTTTACTGATAAGGCCATATTGTCTTTTAACTGGTTTTATAGACTGATTTGCTAACATGTAGCCAAACTGTATGTCTTGTCATTTTTGGCCTCTGTGATCATTGTAGCTAAACTGTAAGTCCTGTTATTTTTGGCTTCTGTGATGATCATCATTGCAAACTGTATGTTTTGTCCTTTTTGGTTTCTCTGTGATCATTATAGCCAAACTGTAAGTCTTGTCGTTTTTGGCTTGTATGTGATCATTGTAGCCAAACTGTAATTCTTGTCATTTTTGGCTTCTCTGTGATCACTGTAGCCAAACTGTATGTCTTGTCATTTTTGGCTTCTGTGATCATTGTAGCCAAACTGTAAGTCTTGTCAGTTTTGGCTTCTGTGATCATTGTAGCCAAACTGTAATGTCTTGTCATAAGAATTTGGAATATATTTCAAATGTTAATTACAGAAAACATAATAATGTATTTGTATTTGACTTTTAAACATCATTGCAAACAACAGTCTTATTAACTATGTGTTATATTATCTTGTCATCAGTGTATGAAACACATTCTGATTGATGACATCTACAGTGTATTAAACTGTAAATAATAAAGTTTTGTTATAGTCTGTCATCAATGTATGAAATGCATTATTTTCATTGATGACATACACAGTGTATTATACTATACATGATAAATGTATGTTACACTGAGTGTATGAAGCACATTCTGACTTATTACATATACAGTGTATTATACTGTAAATGATAAATGTGTTATACTGTTTGTCATCAATGTATGAAACACATTATTTTCATTGATGACATATACAGTGTATTATACTGTACATGATAAATTTATGTTATACTGATGGTATGAAACACATACATCTACAGCGTATTATACTGTACATGATACATTTATGTTATACTGATGGTATGAAACATATACATCTACAGTGTATTATCCTGTACATGATAAATTTATGTTATACTGATGGTATGAAACATATACATCTACAGTGTATTATCCTGTACATGATAAATTTATGTTATACTGAGTGAATGAAACACATTCTGACTTAATATTACATCTACAATGTATTAAACTGTAAATGATAAATGTGTATTATACTGTCTGCCATTAGTGTATGAAAAACAATATTCTGATTCAGGACATCTGCTTCTCGATGATGTTGGCTTCTTGAAAACTTCCTGCCTGCAATTAAATAAACCAATATTACTAGCATTTAAAAGAAAAGGTATTTTTGTATGAACCATAAAACTGTCAAAATAATATTAATGACTGGATTACGTTGAGATTTTCTAGTGTTACAGATCCATATATGACCAGAAATCAATACGGGTTACTCAGTGCTGTCTACTATGTACAATTAATGCAATTCATTTCTGCAATCAAATGGAACCAGATGGACATGTAATACCATAAAATTGTTATATAAGAAAACCAAAGTACCAGGTACATGTAATGCTGCATGGGGTATTAAGTAATAGACTTGGGGTCAAACCATAATTAGATATTGATTGAGATCTCCACAGATTCAGACTGTCACAGTAGAAATCACAGGTCCTAGGATTAATCACAAACATTCTAGGATTCTGTGGTGCTCAATTTATAAACTTGAACTCACAGAGGACTTGGTGGTTTGGAGTGGTCAGAAATTGTTGAATCAGAGACTCAGAGTTAGTCTGTCATTATCTCAACACAGCACTGTGGCTCAGTTAGTTGACAGCTGGCAATCATAAAGCTATTTTTGGACCACCATGCAATATGTCGGGTACAGGGGATAAACTGGTTGTTAGGAATAAATATAATTTCTGGATATTTAAATAATGTTTAGTATCAGACGGGATAATAACAGTATTGGTGATACTTACAACATTGTCCTTGTAGTCAAGTTTGTGATCACGTGACAGAGACTTGGGCAAGATCATTGAACCTTCAGAAACACTGAACACTGGAGTTCATTTCCTAGTCAGTCATAAAACATAGCACTCTTGCAGCTTTTTTAGTCAAGTTCTGGGAAGTACGCAGTACGACTGTATATATTGATAATGAAGTCAGGATTTAGGATGTTACTTTACATTTCACTAGATCCATTTCAGCAAAGTATTTTGAAGTTTGACATAAACACTGGGCAGCTTGCAGTCCATTCATTAATGTAGAGCAACATATTTTCAGAATTAAGAACAATCCTTTGAAATTACAGTTCACTTGTACGTGAACACTTCATTGATTTTCTTGTACAGGATATTTTATCAAGAGTGTAGAGTTTTTTAAGTGTCAAATTGCATTCATCATAGTAAACTGAGGTACAGGTTATATGCATAATAAAAGTCTTTTAAGTGGACAGCATTCTATAGTATTAGAAAGAAGTTTTTCTTTGACACATCAAGAAATTGCACACAATATTGACACCCACAATTTCACATATTCCTTACACAAGAAACAAAAACTTCCTCCAAAAACACAGAAGAATGAAAACTTTGGGGGTTTTTTTTTAGTAATTATTTATCACACAACTGCATCTTTGAAGAAAAGTTGGTCAATCTCTTGTTTGAGATCATCTGGATTGACTGCACAACCTGTCGCCATTGTTCTGCGATCACTGTCCCTGCCCAGTGACACATCGGCTCTCCACTGAGATGCAGGCATGAAGTTTGGGTGTTTTGGTGGACAGTGTGTGTTGGGGGAGCAGTGTGTGCTCTGTGAGGAGAAGGGTTTCCTCTGTGAAGTGAAGGTTGTCAGGTCGTTTGGTGTCTGAGACCTGCCAAACGTGTGCAGAGTGTTCGTCTGTCCATACTGGTGGGAGCGGGGTGCTGTGTTGTAGTGGAACATGTTGTCAAAAGACTGGGAATGTGACGGGAAGCGATTCTCCGGTGCTCTCAAGTCGTATTCTTTCCTTGGAGTCATGGCGGTTTTCTTGTTGCCGTTGCCATTGCCGTGGCTACGGGGTGGTTTCTTGTCTACTGTAGGAGTGGCTCGTCCAGTGCCACCATGGAATGCAGTTGGATAAAACTGTCGTGCTTCTTCTGAAATAATTAATAACACCAAATCAGTAACAACACAACTTATAGTTAATGATGTTTGTACAAATATATACATATATCACCATGCAGATATCAGCATCGGTGGTGTAGTAATTAAGTTGTCAGACTTAAGGCTGGTAGGTACTGGGTTCATAACCCGATACTGGCTCCAAACCAAGTTTAATGACTCAGTTGGTAGGTTTAAGGTCACTATCCCGACTTCTCTCTCACTAACCACTAACAACTAACCACTAACCTAGACAGCCCAGCTAGCTGAAATGTGTGCCCAGGACATCGTGCTTGAACCTTAATTGAATATAAGCATGAACATAAGTTTAAACAAAACAATAAACAGCTTCCAGATTGAATTGTGTTTGTTTTACAAAATAGCCTCTTTAAGATAGAAATGTGTCATCAGCTTTTGGTACGATCCATCTGTTTGTTATGTAAAAGCAGAACACAATGAGTTTTAAAGTTAAATAACTCTGGTTTGTAATAAATATGGACATCATTTATATAATATTGTTGTCACATTTTATTTATTGCACTAATTTATTTATGTGATGTGTTAGCTCAAAACTGGTGGACATCAAGTATTTGGTACGTTTGTTTACATATAGACTGATAGCCCTTGAAAAATCCCACTACATTTTTCCATAGCACAAGGGATCTTTCAAATGCATTTTCCACCGTAGACAGGAGAGCATGTATCATGGCCTTTGTTCCTATGCAGGAAATAAAATTGTCTCAAACCAAATATAAAGTTTGTAAATAGTTGGAATTTTTGTCTCATAATGTTAATCAATGACCAGTAAATAATGTCTTGAATACAGTTTGATTTTTTTCTTCAATTCTTCAACCTTTTACAATACATGCACAAAACCATTTTTCCATCAGAATATATAAATTTAATTTTGATGTATAAAATCATGTGAGAAATTTCTGATACAACCTGGTTTGGAAAATATTGTGCTTCATTTCTTTTTTATCTTATTATTATCAGATATAAATAACAGAGCATGTAAAAATATTTTTGCACTAAAATCTGGCAACACGTTTTTCTTAAGGAGATCATATTTGTCAGTGAGCAGAAATCATTAATGAGATAATACTTTACAGAACGTTTTTATATTCTAAAAATATTCATCTCATTTATTAAGCATATTACTGACAAGTAATTTGATATACTAATAATTAATGTATTTTAAATACCAAGTGTTGATAAGCGCTTTACCAGGCGTTCCGTTGAAACTTGAATATCTTCAACAGATTTGATACACTAATAATTCATTTATTTTAAATACCAAGTGTTAATAACTCTTTACCAGGCATTCAGTTGAAACATGAATATCTTCAATGGATTATTCTACTTCAAAGCTATTTTAAATATGATTTGTTACCCAAGGTTTTAAGAAAACATTAATACTAGTAATAAGATGAATCAAGAAGATGAAAGAAAAAAGAAAATTGGTCAAATAAGTCAAATGAAATCAGCTGCTAACTATGTGCATTGCATTTTACAGTTTTACTTTGTTCTGGTCACCATTGGGCTATTTCTCGTTCCAGCCAAGTTACCACGACCGGTATGTCAAAGACTGTGGTATGTACTACCCTATCTGTGAGATGGTGCATATAAAAAATCCCTTGCTGCTAATCAAAAAGAGTAGCCCATGAAGTGGCGACAGCAGGTTTTCTCTTTCAATATCTGTGTGTTCCTTAATCATTTACCTGACACCATATAACCATAAATAAAATGTGTTGAGTGTGTCTTTAAATAAAACATTTCTTTCTTCTGTTCTTTGTTCTTGTCACTTATTTACATGTAATACTGGAGATTTTCATTAAAGATACCAAATGTATGCTGATTTCTTTTTTAAACACTATCTTACCTAAATTAACATGTTTCAAATATAAAGCATTATACGGATGAATACATTTGGAACTACCTTAGGTTAATTTATTTTAAATTTTATTTGGCTGTATGGGAAGAAATAATAAATTTGTATAACTAAAATTATTTAAGACAAAAATTGATATTGAGATACTACAAAACATGACGATGTCTAGAAATCAGCTTGTTATAGAGATATTCATATTATAAGCAAAAAGATTTTAATTTTAATAGAGTTAAAGCATTTTATTTGCAGAAAACCTACTAAAATGGCTAGACTTAGGATAGTCCTTATAATAAAGTTTGAAATGTTCTTCAGGAAGATAAATGTTTTTACTTCATATTTCATCATGATGGAGTTCTATTAAAACATATTAACAAGAATTTCATGAAATTAAATGTGTGCCATGCAGCATGTTGCAGGTGAGAATGATGCCTATTAGTGTTTTGCATACAGCATGTTGCAGGTGAGAATGATGCCTATTAGTGTGTGGCATGCAGCATGTTGTGAGAATGATGCCTATTAGTGTGTAGCATACAGCATGTTGTGAGAATGGTGTCTATTAGTGTGTGGCATACAGCATGTTGTGAGAATGGTGTCTATTAGTGTGTAGCATACAGCATGTTATGAGAATAATGCCTATTAGCGTGTGGCATGCAGCATGTTGTAGGTGAGAATGATGCCTATTAGTGTGTGGCATGCAGCATGTTGTGAGAATGATGCCTATTAGTGTGGCATGCAGCATGTTGTAGGTAAGAATGATGCCTATTAGTGTGTAGCATGCAGCATGTTGTGAGAATGATGCCTATTAGTGTGTAGCATGCAGCATGTTCTAAGTGACAATGATGCCTATTAGTGTGTGGCATGCAGCATGTTGTAGGTGAAAATGAATTCAATGATGCCTATTAGTGTGTGGCATGCAGCATATTTACTGTGCTCACCCCCCAGGTCAGGGCAGTTGGTGGTGAGATCCTCCTCGCTCCCCCCGTGTCCACTGTCACTGGTTCCAGTCTCGGTCTTCTCCTCCAGTTCTGGACGCTTCAGAATCTCCAGCAGGTTGTGAGCCTGGAGCAGAAAGCAAAGATTTCATGACAATAAGGATTTCATGATAACAAGGATTTCATGACAACAAGGATTTCATGACAATAAGGATTTCATGACAATAAGGATTTCATGATAACAAGGATTTCATGACAATAAGGATTTCATGACAACAAGGATTTCATGACAACAACGATTTCATGACAACAACGATTTCATGATAATAACATGACAAGTATTAATGGTGAATTGGATACATAGAGGGTAGAATGAAGTAATAAAGTAATTTAAAATATGATAATGTAACTAAGAATCAAGTAAAATAGTTTAACAAATAGATTGTTAAGGGGGGTATTGTTGTTTGTTTGTTGTTATTGTTTTTAATAACACCACTAAAGAACATTGATTTATTAATCATCGGCAATTGGTAATTTTGTCGCATAGTCTTAGAAAAGTAATCTGCTACATTTTTTCATTAATAATAAGAGATTTTTTATATAAACCATCCTACAGACAGGATAGCATATACCACGGCCTTTTATATACCAGTTATGATGCATTGTAAACTGACAGTGTTCTGTATTGTGATTGGTTAATTACATTATTTTTCCAGGATCAAATAGACAATAACACCTAGAAAGCTAATGACGTAGATTGTAGCCAGGTTTTTTTCTTCAAGTAATACCAAATATACAGTCAGTTCTGTAGAAAAATGATTTAGTTTACAATGGACATAACCATATTGAGTTTTTAGATTTGCAGGTGGTATTGTCTATTTGATGCCCGCAAATGTTTAATTTTTTACCTCATGCTAAGACCATCAGTCAAAAATAACATTTTTGGGATCAAATAGACAATAACACCCACAAATCTAAGAACTCCATATGGTTATCTCCTAATTGGCTGTAATGAGAAATAGTCCAATGGGCCCACCAATCTCACACTGACCACACATCAAATGAGCACTTTACCACTGAGCTATCTTCCACCCCCTGGCAAATAGATTGAATCAATATGAAACTAAAGATAAGTTAAATTAAATATCAACATTCCTATCTATATGTTGCATATACATTGGTACATACATAACCATTAGATCACAGAATAATCCAGAATGTAATCAATTTGCTCGTCTTTTCTTGTCAACGTAAACATCATAAATTCTAATCAATATCATATAGACTTAATTGTGTTGTGCACCTGGTTTTGTTATATTATGTACTGCAATATTGGTTCGTAGATGTATTTCCATATTTATCACGTTTTTGCATTTATGTTAGCGAAAAATGGAGGAATATTTGAATGATTTGGCAGTTAATTGCGAAGACAAATGACAACTGACATGTTTATCTCCCTGTGAAGGGAAATATCCCATTATCTTAAGACATACAAACTCGTATTGGAAGGTTTGATCCTGATATCACTAAAGTGATTGTTTAAGCTGAATTAGGTTCGATACACATGCATAAAATCTGCCAGATAATTTCACCAGAGAAATGGGCTGGATTAGTACCTCCAACGAAATGACAGAAAGAGATTTTCCTTTTCTTTTATGACATTATCTTGTATCCTGGAGCAGACAGCAATGAATATGAAATTCCTTTTGTTTAAGAAGATGTAGTCAAAACGGCTTTTGCCTTTGACAGCTCTGGAATAAATATTTAGAATCATCTGCCATGGGAAAGAGATTGCTTTATATACTTTTGTGATGCATGCTAATGACAGAATTTTCTGCGGCCATCTGCCATATTACTATTGCTTTTTGTATCTGTACTGCCTTCAAGTGGGAAGCATAGCCCAGTGGTACAGTGCCCACCTGATGCACGGTCGGTCTAGGATCGATCCCCGTCAGCTGACCACTGGTTTTTTTTCTCAACATAACCATATGTCCGACACCGATATAACCGTAATTCTCATGTGTTGAGTGCGTCATTAAAAAAGAAAAAAACAAACAAACAAAAAAACTGTACTGCCTTCAGTGAAAACTTGCTTATTATTTCCTTTTAAAGCCAGGGTGCCATGACATGTATATTGAAAGCCATGGTATGTGTTATGCTGTCTGAAAAAGACTGTATTTTAAAGGTACATGATATATCTGTAATGTATTAGACTAGAACTACAATCAGGTCATATTTGCTTCCAAATCAGTTATTTACATTATATTTCTCAACTGTTTTTGTTCTCGGGTATTTTATAAACATTTGAAGTCATTATTCACTTCTATCAAATTTGACATCTAACCAGCTATACTTCCATCAGCCACTTGTTAACATACTATTTGTGTTACGATTCAAATTCACCACAAAAACAGGTTGACAGTTCAGTGTTCTATAACTACATAGTAATATTGGTCAGTGATGTATGGCAGCTCACTTTTGCCATCAAATTTATAGCTCTACCTCGTGTTGTCCCCAGTGTTTGTCAGGGTTTGTCTGCAGAGGTATATCTTTGTCCATTGGCTGGTAAGAGTTCTTATGCAGTTCCAGGGTATCCTGAAAACAAGATATTATATTTTTAATATCATACAAGACCATTAAGATTAAGTAAAATTAAGACTATGTAGAAATTTAATACTTTCTCTTTTTTCTTTTAAGATATTTCTTCAAAAGAATTCTTATTTCATTCTGCTTATACATGGCCTAAATAGTGTATATCTCAAAAATGTGGAAGTGATGAGCTTTTGAAGGCTGGATGTAGGGTCGTGGCCATTTTGAGAAAATCGAGTTTAAAATTTTCCTTATGTATTGAGTAGTTTCCTTGGCAACAGGTTTAAATGTACCAGTCTTTATCACATTTTGCACAAGAGCATATCAAACATTAGTCAAATTCTGAATATAGCTCATGCCACCCAATTGAATGTGTAAGGTGATCAAAATCCATTTTAAACATACATGTATTAATTCAATTTTTTAGAGCAAATCAATACAAATAGACCGAAGTTTAATGCTTAATGACTATGAGTACCCAATGTAGCATCAGGTTACCTCTTTAAATATCTAGACCAATTGTCACAGTAATTGTATTCTTGACACCGAATAGCCAGTGTTAAAAGTGCTGAAGTGGCATTCCTTTCCTTTTGATCTCAATACTGATAGCATTGATAGGATAATGGATAATGATAACTGATACTGAGAGAAATGGAAGGAAGGAAATGTTTTATTTAACAACACACTCAACACATTTTATTTATGGTTATATGGCATCAGACACATGGTTAAGGACCACACAGATATTGAGGGAGGAAACCTGCTGTCATTGCTTCATAGGCTACTCTTTTTGATTAGCAGCACGGGATCTTTTATATGCACCATCCCGCAGACAGGATAGTACATACCACAGCCTTTGTTACACCAGTTGTCTGAGAGAAATGTGCACATGGTGTATTCTGAACATACATACATGTTGTACATCACCAGTCTGCAAATTCAACATGACAAGGACAAGTATACAAGACTTCAGACTGAAGGTGAGACACACACTCTCTCAGTGTGTTCAAAGCAGTGATTATTGGCAAAGTTACGGCAGTACTTTTGTTTGAACATCACACAGAGAGAGTTTTATCAGGAGCTTAATGTACCCAAGTCCATACACACTACCACAGAATTCAGTGGAAGTCAATAATCGAAATGAGCCAAGGTTTATAACGTTTTCTTTGAAGTTCGACTTTATTATTTCACATAATGCTGTTAAGGCAATGAAAGTGTAATATATGCATCTTGTGTTCCACAAGAAAATATAATTAAGCATTTCACATTTTTAAGCAACAAAAACATCAAAGTGTGTTTTACTATGAATGATGTAATTGCACATTACACATGTACCTCTGGGCTGTATTTTTCAATAAAACTTTTTTTTATCAATGACCACTAATATCGAACTTGCCATTATAGTGCATTTGTCATAAATTATCTCCTTTGTCATTTTGGCATTTAGCAAAAACACTGCTTGATAATTATAATATCTTGATTATAATAGAAGACTGAATGGTATTTAAATAATTAATGTATCAAAATCACAAAATGCATGTACACGTAATAAAATATGCTTCAATAAATAAAGGATTTATTATTACATCTGTTAATCAATAGATCTACATGAGAGTGTGTGCATTCACTGTGTTAAGACATCTGTGTTTTACACCTGCTTCTGTCCACAATATTTACAAATTTAGCAGACATTAGTAACTCAGAAATCATGTGACATTTTCAGCTGTCGACAAGATCCAGGATATCAAGTGATTGCAGGTATACTGCTAACATTCATCATTGATGTTAAAAACAAAATCTAAATATCTATTAAAATGCAAATTAAAAGTCAATGTTGTTTAATTAAAATTTCATCATGTATGGCTACATTTTGCAGAAATGACATGAACTAATTTGGTTTTTAAGAATCATGGACAAAACTATATTGCTAAGATCCCCACACCAATAATTCCATATGGACAAAACTATATTGCTAAGATCCCCCCACACCAATAATTCCATATGGACAAAACTATATTGCTAAGATC
>JAECMU010031017.1:649-12850 GCA_016106625.1 Dracogyra subfuscus | reverse complement strand
TATTGCAAATTACTATCAAGTTCTTTCATTATACTATTATATTATATAAGTAGTTTTCCTAGGCTTCCCAATTACATCTATCTCGAAGATCAAACGATTTGTAAAAACTACAATTCTAAGTCTATGAGTAGCTTCACTGAAAGCCTAAAGTCTATGTAGTGTAACATACACTAAATAACAACATAAATAAATATATTTCAGATAATTATTCAAAAGAAATTAAAACGATTATTCATCTATGTTAATATTATACCAACTTTACCACTATAAATACCAAACAATAATAATAAGAGGGGGTTTTGACCGTCTGACTATTTATTGCAGGGTTTTTTGACTGGAGGGGGTTTTGACCGAGGGGGTTTTGACCGAGGGGGTTTTGACCGAAGGGGTTTTTCACCTGGATTCGACTGGCTGCACCTAGACGATGTCCAGGTCACCAGTTATACCATCTCATAAATAAAAAAAACTGTTGAATCGGATCACCTGAAATTCACTTGTCTGTGATGCACAAGTTAATTATATACCCTGTCGGTAGGCTTATTGGGCTATTTCTTGTTCCAGCCCACTAGTGTGTCACTGCTGGTATGTCAAAGGCCATGGTATGTGCTATCCTATATACCACCAAATCAAATCCAATTGATGACAGTAGTAATATATGTGGATAAAACTCCTACATCAATTGACATATAGACCATGGATATAAATACAACCACCCTTTACCCATAAGATATATTTTTTTTAAATGATAATTAACATGCTCAGACATACATGTAGCGGGTAGTGTCTATGACTACCCTAATTGCACAAAACAATTGTCATGCTATTTTCAGTGAGACGCCACACATTTCAAGCATAGTATAAATTAAATTAACGGAATTTACTGACCAGATGAAATAACATTTTATTTCAACAAACACTCACGCATTTATCATCAATGGCAGGACTGCGTGCATGGTGCATACACATGTGCAGTGCGTACGGGTTCTATGCTCGTGAAAATTTTGGAAATGGAAAGGTCATTAATGCTATACATGTATGTAATGAACTTTGTTTAGATTAAGCTGTAGACTGACCACTATCTTTAATGATTATAATAGACTGTTGCAAATTAAGTGCAGCATGTTTGAGAATGTGTTTCAGATTGCTAGTCTTGAGCATACATGGGAAGAATCGTGTAGCCAAGAATATCCCATTCAGACTGCTTTACTATAAATCACAAAATGTGACAAAAATCAATATATTCAAGAGCTGTCTGCTTCGTGCTGGATTATACATTGTATGGTAATAGCTCAAATCAATCCCCATTGGTGGGTCCATTGGGTTAATTCTTGCTCCAGCCATGTAGTGCTCAACGACTGGTCTAACAAAGCCTTTGGTATGTACTATCCTGTCCGGGATGGTATATATGAAAAATTGTTTGCTGCTAATAGAAAAAGAATACCGCTAGCCATTGGAGTACATAACAGCAGCAGGCTTCCTCTCTTATTATCTGGTTCATCAAAAGCTGTGGTATGTGCTATCCTGTATGGGATGATGCATATATAAAAGATCTCTTGCTATTAATGGAAAAATTTAGCAGGTTTCCCTTTTTGGCTATAATTTTTTATATACGTATAAAGGTAATTTTATTGTAAATTGTCCCCTTAATCCAACACTCACACACACACACACACACACACACACACACACACACACACACACACACACACACACACACACACACACACACACCCCGCCCTGGGACCCGGGACTGGCGATGTCAGCCCCTGGACTCAAGGTGGGCGTGCCTGAACACGTTAAACCAGTACCCATATACCCATGTAGCGGCTTTCCTCACTAAGACTATGTCAAAATTACTACATGTTTGACATCCAGTAGCTGATGATGTAGGTGGGTGGATGTGTGGAGAATGTTTTATAAACTGACCACTTACAAAATTCAAAATTATTAAGTTGCATACACACACACTCATGTGAGCCAATTCTGGAAAAAGAGTTATGGAACTGGATGACTGGCTTAGTGATAGGGCACTAGTCTGGGTGAAAAAACCCATTTGGCCTTGTGTTCTCCAGCCAGTTCTCCATCACTGTATTCATATTCAAAGATCAGTGTGTGTGCTGTCTTGTCTGGGAAAATTCCCAGAAAAGACCCATTGTTGCTATGTTATCAGTAATAAGAGTAGGCCCAGCAAGTTGGTAGTTGTGGATTTCTTCCATTATAAAGACCACAAATGAGTTTTTAAAATTACCATCTGATCTCCTAAGACATGTTTCCCTTTGATAAATAATACACTAGGGTGTTGTCAACCTAACAGTTCTTTCCATAATATATTGTTGTTTGTTTATTTTTTGTCTTTGTTCATTGCAGTAGTTCTGGCCAAGAAGTTCAACGTATTAGTGTTATTACAAACCTTCCCGACCTCCTTCAAAACAACCATGCAGAATGTATGCGGAGAGTGGTGCCAAAAGTCAGAGTAAGTAACTTCTCAAACCACCTGGTTAAAATGGTACCAGCAAGGTTTTACCTTCATTCTTGTTAGAAATTTGGTTCCACTGCACATAATGTTGGAAATCCTCAGTTTTACTTTGGACAGTAAGTTGTTACAAATGATAACCTGATTGTTAATACAGATGGACATGTTGACATTCATAATAATCATTTTGTCTTCAGGCTAAATCCAAAACAATTCCACAGGGTTCGTAACAGTCTTTAAATTCCTTTAAAGTCTTTGAATTTGAACAAATTATTCTTAGGTTTTTTAAAGTCTTTGAATTGTTTTAAAAGTATTTAAAAGTCTTTAAATTCTTTTAAATGGTAGCAACAGCATTGGTGATATCTTTTACAGCTGCATGCATTTGTTATTTTCCAGTTACAAGGTTTAATCTGTCATGATGCTTTTTTTTGTAAAGCTCGGTTTTAGCCAGGGACAGCAATGTTAAGACACAAAACAGCATGTAATGTAAATAAACCGGGATGCACGTAAAAACGTATCATCACTTGATGCTCTGGGTATGATATTTGGCCATGCAGATGAATTTGAAAATCTTACAATGGTTAAAATTTTATACCCTAAATGTCCACTCCGTTATTGTGTACCAAAGCATATGTTATTGGTTTGGAATCGCAAAACTTCCTAAAATACTAAAAGCCTTTTAAACTGCAAAATGTAAGTAAACCACTCACAAATATATAAATTTCTTAAATTTGAAATATTAAAATAAACTACACTGCATACAACTTAAAGTTGCACCTTTTATTTTTCATTTTTATTGTTTTTTCCATTATATTATCTACAAAAAGGACCAGGTGGCACTGTCACATCTAGGTCAAGCTTAAATCAATATGTTAAATAATTGAATACTAGCTTGGTATCTTTATAGGCAATTTACATGTATTTTAAATTCTTAAAACACTGTTTTCAATGTCACACTCATTGTCTGTATCATGGAAGTGTGAGAAACCTATCATTTATATTTTTTCATTCAGTAAATCTATTTTTAAAAGCTGATTGCCATACTGAAGTACATCACAGATGGGAGAAATACCATGCCATGTGTCTTTACCATTATAATTTTTGTCTTTACTGCTATTTATGTTGAATAATGGAAAGGACAGATTGGACACTCTTTTTTTACAATCATGCAGTCTGATATTACATGTTACATATGCCTGTAATGGTAACAGTTATAGATATCTATGTACATTTATAAAAGTATTTACCATTATTAATTTTATTTGCTATTAATAATTTAATGGTGTTCAAGACATACATGTAACAGTAAAGACCATTGTGTACTGTTATGCCAGTGTCTGCGTTTAACTTTTTTTTATGAGTTGCCATCCGGGCAAGTGGTGACAGCACTTTCACTTGCCCGGGTCTATTTTCACTAGCCTGAATAATATTTTCTAAAAAAACAATACAATATTGCAACAGATTATAAGAGAAAACATTTATTTTGAGTATTATCCTGAATTCAACCAACACACTCTTTAAATAAATAACACCCAACCTCATCTCAATGAAATAATAATAATTAAAAACCCTAAAATATAATGTTCACTGGATGTGATCTATGACGTGTACAAATAACCAGGGCTGAATCTTGTCAACATGAATTTGTGGCCAATTTTACATGCCACTTAACTTACCTTACACCTATCTTTATATTGGGCATATGTTTATATGTGAAAGCAGACCTAACCTTTTTCATAGTGCAAAGTAGGCTACATAGCTGCACTTTTATTTATTTATTAATTATTAATTTAATTTTTGTTTTGTTTTTTAAATCGGTCGCCAGGCAGACAACCTTACTGTGGGTTTTCAGTTGCCCGTCGTCGTTTTTAGTCGCCAGGGGCGATCGTGTGACCGTTAAGTGCGAACCCTGTTATGCCTTACAATTATGGGTAAAAACAAATATTTGTATGTACATTTTTAAAAAGTATACATCTCTAGTTTCACTACTTGAAATTATGCACCACTGAACATATCTGCTTTAGATTTTACTATTAAAGACATGAAAAACAATATTTTATATTTTTAAAACCTTTTTACCATTATTTGCCCCTTTAAAAAAAATATTTAGCCCATTTGCTTCTTTAAAGGGGTGAGATTTAGCTCAGTTGGTTGAGTGATCACTGGAGGTGCTTGCATCACTTGAGTGAACTACCTCAGTAGATTGTTCAACTGACTGGGTTTTTTCCTCATTCCAACCAGTGCACCACAACTGGTATGTGCTTTTCTGTCTGTGAGAAAGTGCATATATATAAATGATCCCTTGCTACTAATGGAAAAATGTAGCAGGTTTCTTCAGATGACTACATATCAGAATTATTAAATGTTTGACATCCAGTAGTCGATGATTAATAAATCAATGTGCTCTATTGGTGTCATTAAACAAAACACTTTTTTTTTTAACATTAATAATTCACAAATCATTTTTGTTTCATAGTCAGCATGTTTTTTGATATTAACCAAGTAAGAGCTAACCATATTTGGTTAGTTGGTAGTAAATTCCCCCACTTATTGAGAGACTCAGCAATAAAGAGATGCAAAGCTAATTATACATCTTATCCATGTACTACGAACAACGACATGTAGATGTACATTGTATTTATAGACTATTCATTTCACTTTGTTCTTTTTTTTTTAGTACACATCAGTTATTTTTCTATTGATAAAACAATGCTTGCACGTAGATGCACACATTTTGTTGAGATGTGTGGTTGTTTTTTCCCTGATGTTGTCGGGTACAAACAAAATTTTTAAAATAAAAACTAAAGTAATTATTGTTTCCATACATTGCATGTGTTTTTCCTATTAATAACATGTTCATGCTAATTTTATGAAGTACAGTATTGTTGCATAATTTGTTTTTCACTCTATATTCAGTGTGCAATATTGGTTTAAAAAATGTAAGTGTCATAAGGACTTTTGCAAATCTTGAGAGCCCACCACCAACCCAGCAAGCCCTACCGTGTGTCTCCAGTAGAATAGAAGATACACTAAATGTTTTGCACGAAACCATGAAAAAAGTCACTATTCAAGACTGTGGTTTCCCAGGATTTTAAGATATATGTTGACTGTGTCATTTGAAAGTGACAAAGAATCAGTGTGATTTGTATAAATAATTTTGATGATCTGAACGACAAAACCGTATCCGTGGTCAGGTGCATATCTCTGCAGTTTGCAGAGTCCAAGGGACATTCAGGCAAGGTTGTGATAGTTTCCATGATCCACCGTCAGGTGACTTGTCCTTAGGACTGACAGTCCCCAAGGAGATCTAGCACAACACATCACGTCCTTCTTGCGCTGCCTCCAGGAGGACTGCCACTCCCAAGACCAGCTCTGCGAAACCAAATGTGCACAGGACAGAGATCAGTGGAATACATATGACTGATAGCACAAGCTCATGAATCACCGTAAAACAGTAATGATATCAGGTGTTTGCGAAAGGTGAGCATATCCTGCCCCACCGGTTGCACCCGTCATGAGCACAACCCGCAGCCATAAAGTCAACCATAAGGTAAAATAAATTTTCACAAAAATGATGAAAATGTATGTATAAGGTCAAAATAGGGTATTGCATCAGACATCATTTTTGTCAATGATGCGTCATATCATGAAATGGCCTCACAGTGTCGACCATAAAACTTTTTGAAAGCTTTCAGGAGTCCTTGGATGTTATAACCCTGATCAAACAACTTCTGTACCAGAATGACATGTCTGTCTTTAAAATCGGCATATGATGAGCATGCTCTTAGGTATCTCAGAAGTTGTGAAATGTAGACACCAAAAGCTGGAGCAGAAGGAATATTGCTCAACATGAATGGGAAATTGACAGTTGGAAAGCTGAAGTCATCCCTTTTATCATACAGCTTAGTGTGAGGGCGAGTGCCGCTCTGATGAGCCATGCAGGCTCATATGCTGGTCAAATCCTGTATGATTTTTGCGAACCTCTGGCTCCCGGATTCTCATCAAAATCGCATATTGATATCCTAAAGGTCCTTTTTAAAGTGTATAACATCACCAATTGTTTGTTTTATCATTTAACATTGTTGTGATTGCATACAATGTAAGCAAAAATAGAACAAAGTACCTAGAAACTAATGACTAAAACAGTTCTGAATTTATAAAACTATTGTCAGAGTTTACATTAGTTATGAAAAGCCTTCCAAAGACAGGATAAAGATGACCAGGTATGTCTCTATTTTTAGAGACAGGGGAGTGGACATTAAAATTTTGTGGGGAGTGGACATTTGTGTAATGTGAGTTTTCATGGGACTATACTGGGACATGTAACATGAACATCAGAAAAACATAATTGTTTTACAAGAACAAACGTGCAATCACTCTTACCTAAGCAACATGTATAGGTAGATATATGCATTCTTGAAATGTTTTTCTATTTCAAGATCTTCCAGTCAGCGTTGCAGAATTCTTTGGGTATACATGTTACCTGACTTTGCATATGCACGTCACGTATAGTGTTCAGCAAACGACTGTTACATTCATGAGCAAATTACCTGAAGCCCCTCTACCTGTACCACCCATGCAGTCTACTTGTAAATCACACATCTTGGAAAGTCACTAGAACAGCGAGACTCGTGAATCAAACTGTTTCTGACGTTGGCTCAAGATCTGGTGTCTATATTAAGAGATCAGCTCTGGATATCCCCCCCACTTGTTGGGTAGTTTTTTGGCTTCTCTAAAGTAAAATAGCCCGATTCTCTGCCTTATGTTCCACGGCAACATGTAACTGTCTCCTGCTGCTATATCAGATTCTCTTTGATGTGAGCTTCTTCTGATATATATATCTTTAGTGATACAGTTGTGTAAGCTCAATAACTTTGAATAAGATGTACATGGTTAATTGTAACAAATTATTAACTTGCTTATTTCTTACAGGGTTTCCAGTATTGGTGGTAGGGGAAGGGAGTGTATTGTGGGGGTTTTTTGCAATAGAGAGAAAATAGAGGGGACGGAAATATTGTTTTGTTTTTGTGGTATTATTGGCAAACATAAAATTCATGCTGGATTTATTTTTGGTCTTATATGTAGGTTAATACATACAGTGTTTTATCACCTATGTTTCTAAAAATGATAATTAATCGGATCCATTGCACACCATTCCCCATTGGCTGGGTTACTTTTTCCCCATGTGTGATGTAAAAAATCGTAATCTGAATGTAAATAATTCTTGTTTCTTTTACTATTATAAAAAGACATATTTTGGAATAGATTAATTTCCTGTCCTGGACGGAGGCCGGTTCCTGTGCCCAGGATAGGCATGTGCTACAACAGCTTACTCTGAATGTGCACATTAAACCCTCTGACCTGACATGACCTAATAGATTAACATTCGCTGATATTGTCATTGTGAAATAACTAGCATGAAAGTGTCCAAATCATTTGCTCCTGACACTGATGAAGTCATTCACTGCTTTCATTTTTGGAAATCCAGTATGTTATACTCATCGGCTTAGTCAGAACATCTCACCCAATTCAGCTGTCAGATAAGCATTGTCTGTTATTTCTTTTATGTTCATTGGGGTATGAATTTTTTTTTTTAAATCATCTGCAAACTGGGTGGGAACCGGTACTGGGCTGCAAACCGAATACCTACCAACTTTATGTCTGATGGCTTAACCATGACACCACCTAAGCTTGTGCCTAATCCATTTGTTCTTTAAAAAGCAATAAAGTATGTTTCAATCAAACCACCAAGGCTGGTGCACCAGATAGAAAATCATCTATTAATTTCAAAGAACAAAATAGCATTGACTGCTACATTTTACTTTATAGATAAAAAATTTAACATTTGTTTTGAATATCATTGAAACTTCATGGTTTTGAATTATACTCATTTCCTTTAATTAAAGATTGACGTGATTTATATTAAAACATTTTTTAATAATAAGTGTTAAAGAAAACACTTTTAAACATTTAAAATTAGTTCAGTTGCCAGTTAATTAGCATACCATGCCTTGCACAAACTGAGTATAAAAGCATTGGAATATAGATCTGGCATCCTTTCTTCTTTCGGCTGACCGTTCAAAAATTGCGCCAAAAATTCCATCATACTGAAATGCGCACCTTTTCTCTTTGGCATAATTAATGCTCCATTCAAAATTCCATAGCCCCACCACCACCACCCCCGCCTGCAACCGATCTTGATCGGACTGCTGGTGCTCCCTTGCATCTGCCAGTGCAGGCGGTCCCTCCTACATCCACCCCAACTTTCTGTCTTGGACGAAAGAGCTTGTTTCGCAAGCTATTGCACCCATGACGAGCGTTCACTACAACAGCTTGTTCTAAATGTGCACGTAAACCCTATGACTTGACATGACATGAACTGGCATGGTGGTAGTATAGCAAATCTGAATGCCAAAACTGTTATCCACAATCAAGACCAAATCTCTGCAAACTACAAAGCTGTTATCATTACTAGGATGATATTTTATGGCCAAGAAACCAGTTAAATTCTACAGCAACCACAAATACATGTATAATCACCTCTTTATATAATGGTATGTAAAAAATCAATATCAAAAGCTAAATGTCTAATTCATTATGAATCTGCAACCACTGAACGTTAAAAGAAAATATATGTAAAATATGTTTTATACTGTGTGATTCAAGATCACTGACAACAACACTAACTATTTATTAGAAATGAAAGGACACAACATTTTCTATAAACTACAAGTAATACTAATAAAAATCAGTAGTAAATTTGTCATGTAGTACTAATTTTTAATCTTTTCTACTTGCTAAAACAAATATTATCAAACCCACAAGCTTATTTTCCCCTAATATACATGTATTACAAATAGTATATTATTGTTACATACCTGTATATACTTGTAATGGGTCATAATAAGCTACATGTATGCCGTTTACATTAGTTGTAGTTAGGCCTAAACAAAAAAATTATCTGTTTCCGATTACATGCTGGAAAAATATAGGGTAGGTAGGTAGGAAAAACATGTTATTTTGGAAAATAATTTTATTTATGGATATTAAATAAAGGTGTTGACTACCGGTATCCAAAATAACCTCTGCATGTATAGAAATGCATTATGCAAACCAACAATACCATTCATCACAGTGTTTTCCCTAGAAATGAAGAAAGACCTGGTAAAGTGATGTTTTGGGGGGATATTTTATGTGCAGTTTTAAATACAATGGCTTTTTTTCCATTATACAATTTTCAAAAGGACAAAAACCGTATGGCCATTTTGTTTTCTATATCTATTTCACACATAATTTTTATTTTATTTTAAAGAAATATGTAGTACTATCCACATAAGTGTGTTTAAAGGCTTTTTACATCCATGGACAACTTATATACATTTATAAAAGGCAGTGCATTTTGATTTTGAGAGCAACATGGTGCTAACCTATCTGTGGTCATACTAACACTTAACTTCTGTACCGGTCCAGGACAGACTTGGTTGAACCTTAATTGGATAGAAACCAGTAAATAAGTTATAACAATTTATTTTAATGAAAACTGAAAAGAAGGGTTCTATATGTATCTGTCCAACAATAACATTTTTTTTTTTTTTTTTTTTTAATGAATATTATCTTTCCTAGTGCATCTAAGAAATGGTAAACTTACCAATTTTATCATTTGCAATATAAGTTGTAGAAGCATCACGAGAGGTATATGGCTTTTTATGTACCCCATGTGTGTTATTTTACCCCGAACCTTTATTAACGGAGCCGTACCACGCGGACGCGAACGAAATCACTTGCAAGGGACGAAAAATAGTTCCATCGATAACCAAGTTTTTAACTTCAAATATTTGTAATACGAAATTGTCTGAAACAGATATTAATTAACTGATTGATTATCAATGTTATTTATAATCTAATTATTGCTTTAGCATTAATTGTGGTGGCTGGAAACTGATGGAAATTACAGACGAATTATAAGAGAATTTGACTCCGCCCATATGGATATAAGGGATTTGTCCCAAGGCAAACAACCAATGAGATTAGAGAATTTTACATGAAGGCGATATAATGTTAGTTTTATTTTGTATGCATCCAGTATTAAAGCACCCACTTGCTTTGAAGCAATCAATTGATCCAATGAATAGAAATGCAGTACAAATGCTTAGGATGCTCAAACGAATGTTGAAAAGTAAATTTTGTTTTATTTAACGACGTCACTAGAGCACATTGATTTTTATCTTGATTATCATCGACTATTGGACATCAAACACGTGATCATTCTGACACTGTTTTTAGAGGAAACCCGCGAAGTTCCCAGTGACCACTTACAAAACAACAAAACGCATCGAGATCTTACTGACATATTTAATCATTTGATTTGGCAGTAAAATTCATCAGTATCGGTAAACATTCCTTCCCCAGTTTATCAGAAGGTCACTACATTTCTACAAGGCTGGAGTAAATAATTAAATATAGTTATTATTATTAATCGAAACACCTCGCTACGCTAGATGTAGAGTCAATAGAAAAAGATCACATATTTTCGTGAAAACCATTTTCCGACTCTTCGCCCGATATCTCCAGAAAGATACCGAACTTCAATTTGAAGGGAAATAACTCCATCAATCAATTGTTAGAAGGAAACATTTCGTGGCTAATGAGTCGCCAATAAAACTAAATTTGCGACAATAAAACCACCGATATATGTCCGCAAATCGGAAAACGACACTTCAAATTAGTGCTTGTGATAGTTATGGAATGCTTTCGTGGAATCGTTGTTGTATTAAAAAAACACTTTGGATGTACAAAAAAGGTTTTAGGGTCGGCAGGTTCAAATTGGGGTCGGTCGGGTAACCGGAAACAAACAATATTTTATGATACGCCTTATGAATATAATTCACCCCAACACTGTTAATGTCTGTTAAAAATGTTGGCCTGTATGCTGGTGCGATACATAGCATAATAAAGTCAACGTTTCCTAGCTGGGTTTTTTTTATTATTCTTTCTTCTGGAAAGTATTCAGTCAGAAATGTGTACTGACATGACTTATGAGATTGCATTTTCATTACCGTAAATATGCATATATAATTGTTGCAGACAGTATGTATAATGCATTTTGTAATTTGAAGCATGTGTGTTCAACAAATTTGTGTTAATCACTGACACTTTTTTCACCTGTAGTATTTCTAAACGGCTACATCAGCAGTTTGGGATAGTAGTCAGCCTCATCACAGTGCATGTATAATGTTATATTTTTGTAAAAAAATTTACTAAGTGTTTTTACACAGCACCAAGTTAAAATAAAATTCATTTATAACCACAAGTCTCACATACTGGATAATGGCATGTGATATTTGGCATGCATCTGTAGAAATAATTTGTGTTAATAAGTTAACCTGAAATGATGTCCCCCACCTGTGGTGCGGTGGGTCTTGTAAGCAGTCTTCATTGGTGGGCTCATTGGACTATACCTCCTTCCAGAGTTCCACAACTCTGTGTGCATTGCCAGTTTGTGCTGTTTCTATTGTGGGACAGTGCATACAGAAACAATGCCGCAGTAGATTTTGTGATCCCATTGTTTTATTCTGTGGTATTCCAAGCTCTTGACTGCTTGGTACTTTCCCATTGATTCCAATCATTGCCTCATGAATGGTATATCAAAGACTATGATGTGTGCTGTCCTGTCTGCAAAACTATATATATATATATATCTGTGTGTGTGTGTGTGTGTGTGTGTGTGT
>JAECMU010030975.1:0-11610 GCA_016106625.1 Dracogyra subfuscus | reverse complement strand
AGTATGCACAGTGGTTGCCCTTGCAGTTGAGACAAAGTATATCGTTCTTGCATGTCTTGCTATGATGTTCAAACAGACCACAACGAGCACATGTATGTTTTCCACGACATGTGTTCTGACCATGGCAAACCTCTGGCATTTGAAGCAACGCAAGGGGTTTGGAATAAAGGGCTCAACAGGAATATTAAGGTAACCAGCTTTGACAGATTGAGGAAGTGTAGGTAAGTTAAAGGTAAGGATACAAGTATTCGTCGGTAACAAATCATTGTTTCGACGAACCTTGATCCTCCTCACCGCTGTAACACCCTGAGAACATAAGTTTTCACAGATTTCTTCTTCAGGAACACCTTCCAAATCTCTGCATCTGATCACTCCCTTTGACGAGTTGAGGGAGGTATGCGGCGTTACCTTAATCGGCACGTTGCAAAAAACTGTCGACTTGAGGAGGCAAGTTGAATGCTTGTCAGTTGAACATTGAACCAACAGCCCATTTTTTTATTTTTTTGACTGATTTTGGCTCACCAGCCAAGCCAACGATTGCCTTTTGAATGGCAAACGGGGATAACTTGTTCAAGGCCCCATCATCAGTAGAACTGATGACAAGAAACCTTGGGCAATTTTGTGAAGAAATCACTTTGGATTTCTTCACAGTTAACTTTGATTTCATGGACTCCTCGTCCGAAGACAAGAAGTCCGAAACTTCGGTGTGGACCCTTTTCGGGGTCCCATCAGAATTTGATATTTGTACTGTATTTTTCTCCATATTAATTGGATGAAAGGTTCATCAACCATGCCCCCCACCCACCACCGAGTCCAACAAAGGGGACATGGTGCTGCGGATAACCAGCAGACCACTATGCCAGGGATACATGGTTGATATACTTGGGCAATAAACAAACAATAAATCACCCAATTAGCCCTAGCCACCGCTTCAAGAGCAAAGCATGCAAATGGTAAAGCAAACAATGTTTGTTCTTGACTATATAAACAAAACAGAGGTTGTATGCTCTAGAGCATGGCGTGACCAGCCGATTGATCAGGTCGGGCCATTCCTGACCTCCCGTCTACGTGAACTTCGGGCCAAAGTGGTGTATTGTCAATGGCAATATACTCGGTTGCAGACATTAACCATAACTCAACCACCAGGATACCATCATCCACTTCACGAGTCGCACCTCACGGCAAACAAGGCGCCTCATACGAGGAGTTGTGCATTTATTGGCCATTCTATAAAAGAATGTTCACCCCTGCACCACGGTGAGGTTAATGCACACGCAGGGGAATATTAACAGTGCTGTAGTTGTAATAAATGGAAGTCAGCTGTTTCTAAACCGAGAGCAAGACTACCAAGTTGGTTATCCAATGGACAGAATAGCTATTGACGTCATTGGATGGAGGCATATCCAATTCCACACCAGCATGCTGAAAAACTGGCAGACAAACTTGTCCATGGGTTTATTTCGCGTTATGGTACTCCATTGGAAATACAACGGATCAAGGAAACAATTTCGAGAGTGATTTGTTTAAAGAGACGTGTAGGCTTCTGCAGATAACGAAGACCCGCACTACTCCCTATAAACCTTTGTCAAACGGACTGATATAACGAGTTAACCGAACTTTAGGGGAAATGATAAAAAGGTACATTGATGAAAATAGTAGAGAATGGGATACATATATTGAAATTCTTTTAGCAGCTTATAGAAGTACCATTCATCCTGCTACCGGGTTTACACCAAATATGATGATGTTAGGAAGGGAAGTTAATGTTCCAATAAATATAATCTATCCCTTTCCCGTAGAACATGATAGAAAAGGGTGAACCGAATATGTAACTGAATTAAAGTCAAAAATGGAAAAACTGTATCAGATAGCAATGGAAAAAATGTATCAGATAGCAAGAGAAAAACAATTAGGTAAACAGGTGGAAAGACAAAAGGCAGACAATAATTCTCGTATTGAGAATAGTTATAACTTAGGCACATTAGTTTACAAACTGAAACCAAGTCATAAAAAGCTAGAATCACCCTGGGCTGGACCATATGTCGTTGTTGGTAGACCAAGCTCAGTAGTTTACAAAATCCAATATAAAAAACAAACGGAGATGATCCATTATGATCGTTTGAAGCCTTGTTTCATCCAGGAGATTCCTAAATGGGTTAAGAATATAGGAACTATGGCCAGGGAAGTGTAGAATGATTAGCAGTAATAAAGGAGAGTCAATAATTATGTAAATACTGAACTAATGATATTAGAATATTTAAATTTTAGATGGAATTTCACTGCAGTAAATGCAAGTTTGTTGGAACAACAAGAAAGGCAACAGTCAACCATTTTTACCAAGAGCATGTACCAAGGAACAACGTACCATTTTTGTCTTTTTTTTTTATGTAGTTTTCTTACATCTAGTTTGGGGGAATTAAGAGGGCATATAAAGGGGTATAAGAAACATTTAATTTTGAAAAAAAACATGCAGGGAAGTTAGCGATGAATTGTATTTTTAAAAATCGGAAACACCTCATTTGGTTACTTTTGGGGATATTAACTGTGATGTATTAGTTTTTCCAGATGATGATGTTCCTGAGGTTCTTTACATAGTGTTCTCATATAGTTTGTTTTCCAGAGTATTATAATATTTTTCAACTATCGGTGATAGAGATAATTATATATATATATATATCTCAGTTAACGGCATTGTAACCTGTATTAGCAACAATCCAAAATATTGTTATATTTTTCCACCATTGGTGGACGAGGATTTTTTTTATTTTTTTATTTTTTGGTTTATTTAACGACGCACTCAACACATTATAAGTACGGTTATATCGGCGTCGGACATATGATTATGTCGAGAAAAAACATTGCACACACTTGCAACAAAATTTGCGACCTGGACGCGGCCATGACAGTTGAATCTCGAACTAGTAAAGCATATCCTGTGAATGAATGAATGAATGAAGTCATATACTATTGTAAAGGATATAATGGTTACTATATATTTATCTATATCTTGAATCAAGTATTATTGTGTATATCTTTGTACTTATTTTAGTTCTCATTTATAACGAAATACCTCTCTGTTGTTATGTCTGGGATGTAACCGTCATTTGACATCCAGCTATAAATAGCGTGACCCATCGGTTTGACGTGACTTGATCACCGATTGCTTAAAAGTAAGGTTAACGTTATTTTTGAGTTACAATATTTTGGGGGTTCCCAAATGTTTTTTAGTTACACAATAATACTATCTGAGGTTTAATTTAGCGATGATTGTTTGTTTATACTACTGGTGACTAATATTGCTTATATAATTAGATATGTAAGAGAAATGTGATAATAATTTTATATAATATTTGGTTGTGAAATTTATTTTACGTTAATCGAATAAATATGTAATGGTTACTATTTATTTATCATTTATTGGTTTTAAGAATCTAGTTTAGAGAACTCGGTTTCGTTACAATATGTGTATATATACCTTCGGTGGTTTTGTAAAAAGCATGGCTACTAGATGGTTTTTGGCTTTTAGAAATCTCAACACGTAAGAAAAAAACATGGCTACTAGATAGTGTTTGGCTTTTAGAAATCTCAACACATAAGAAAACGTTATCCTTCGGAATGATAGGCGTGGATCTAACAGCAGCCCGTTGGAGCTCATGTCTAGTTGACCTTTCATTCGACCAATCAAAACCTTACTTGCAAAATCCTGCAAGCGATTTGAATAGAACTTGGAATTATGCCGAGGGTATACGAAATAATTCGGGAGAATTACGAAGTATGCCGGAAACTAATTGCAATATGACCTTTTATATAAAATTCGTTTCAAGACGTTGCTAGACCCAGTAGAGCTACTTTTAATCAGATTGGAGCATTATATAACGTTTTAGTACTTTTACGTGTTGAGATTTCTAAAAGCCAAACACCATCTAGTAGCCATGCTTTTTTAATTTCGAGAGATGTAGGAAGAAGTTGGATCTATCACAATACCATTTTTTTTTTTCAACACCATCGGAGATATAAATAGTATTACAAAAGGTCTTATATCATTTTAATAATATATTGTGTACGACTAACATGTCTGGGAAACAATTATCGCCATATAAAAAGTATATGGCAATATGCCGTAAGGAAGCAGAGGAAAAAGGGGAAAGACGTATTCAAAATGATAGGGATCGTAGAGAAGAAAACTACCAACGGGAGTGTAATCATCAATTAGACGTGTATTAGAGATGATTTCATTAATATGATGATTGAAATTGCACCAATCATTGAAGAGCGTTGTAAAGAATTACGTCATCATAATAAAACATTTAAAAAAAAGAAAAGGCAAAATGACTAAAGTGAAGGTGGTATTTGAGACAAAGTTGTCGAGGTAGACGGATCGTATACACATGTTTACTGCGTTAGCATTTCTTGCCACTGAAGCGTTAGAGGCTACATTTAGTGCAGCAACATCTGCCATTATTGAAACAACTGCACCAGCATTAACAGAATTATTGGGAGCAGATAACGCACTATTACTAGTAGCTGTAGACGCTTCAGAACAATTAATAACAACTGTAACTGATGCAGCTATATAATATACTAAAAATTTCGTTACTGAAGCATATGATCAAATTGTGGCATTAACAAACGATAAAAAAGAAGATAAATTGGATAATGATGACATATTTATTTAAAATATGTAAAAAAAAAAAAAAAAAAAAAAAAAAAAAAAAAAAAAAAAAAAAAAAAAAAAAAAACCACAACAACAACAGTGGGCTATAGCGAAGGGAAAAGCTATCACCAAATATCTTAAATTGGGATTCCATAGAAGTGAAGCAGGTCAAGAGTGGTTAAAATTTCGTCGTGGATTGACAACGCCTTTCTTCCTGATCGTAGAGTTACTGATTTTATTGATCATATTGAACAAGACTTCTTCGGAGATTAATTCAGTGAAGAAAAAACAATAGAACCTACAACACCAGAATTATATTCTGAACCTATAGATACAAAGAAATAAAGAAGAAAAAGGAATTATTACAAAAAGACAATATGGAAGCTGGACCTTCAAAGGCTAAAAAGAGGAATATTGGTGAACATTTACCTTCTGAAATTGATGTCGATGAAGGTGTTGCAACTATGCAGCAAGACAATCCTATCGATAATACAGAAGGACAAGAAATTGCACAGACTGTAGGCAATGATGCCACAGAAGGATCATCAATGACATCAACAACTGGCAATAATGTACTTTATAAGGGATTTGGAACAATTACTAAAACCTCTGATCCCACTATTATTAAAGTTACTAGAACTTTTAAACATACATTTATTAGTTCTATTACTTTTTCTAATAATAGAATGGGTAAAATGCATATTGAACCTAATAATCCTCCAGATGGATGGCCTAATGCAGTTGGTGATCCATGTATATGTAAACTAGATTTTAATCATGGGGGATATATTATACAAGAATTATAGTACTACTGATGAAGACTGGAATTTACCAGATTAATTTATAGGATATAGAGTAAAGAAATTTGGATTTAATATACCAAATATGGTATTACATGTATTGAATAATAAATAAGACAGATGTATTAGCTGAGTATGCACATTTACAGATATATACATAATGATTTGGTATACCTGAGATACAAGTAAATGATTATAGTCATACTAATAAATTTAGAGATGAAGATTGTGTAGATGATGTATTCGCACGTAACTTACATATGCAACCTGGTAGGCATTTTTATTTACCTAGCGATGTGGGTATGCAATTATTAAATACTGCTTGGGAAACAATAAGTAATGAACACAAGCCTATAGGTTTAAACAAAAATATGCTTTTGCAAATAAACTGGCAGTGGGAGTGAGGTGTCGAATGACAAGAGAACTATCCCAATTACATAAACAAAGCCATGGGGATAAAGGATTTGTTTCTAAGGGTGCGTCATTGAGACAACATTGCGAACTGACTTTGTGGAGAACACACACATTGTGAAACAGCATCATTAGTGTTCAGTTCAAAAAGCAGTAAATAACTCAAGCCAGTATTCCTACCAAATGGACAATATCTGCAGTTAAATAATACAGATAGACATATTTTAATGCACACACTAAACAAATAATAATATATAATTTTTTAAAACCTACCTGTATCAAATATTATGCGTTCTCAGTATATTTGTATAATACCAACAAATCTGAAAGTTTACCTTACTGTGTTAGAAAAATAATAATAAATAGATATATTTAGTTTTCAAAGTTTTCTTTGATGATTACATGTATATTGGCCTTTGTAGTAATTAAATGACCCAGTATTTGTACATTATTTGGTATTGTCATTACTAAGGAAAAGCATTTGTAAGTGCGTTGTGCGGTCAGATGGAAATGGGTGCACAATAGCAAAATGAGACGGGGCCCCGACATTTGGATGGATAATGAAAATTGTTTGTGGTCAACCCGTATTGATTTTTTACATGCCAGTCGACACGTGACTGTAGGTTCAAAAATTGGTAGTCACTTAATCTTTGCGATATCATGCTATGTTTTACACAATTTAATCCGAGGCAATATTAGCATGTAGATCCATTGGAAAATATATGGTGGTGTGCAGAGATACGATTTTGACTGCGCCATGGTTTTGTCGTTTAGATTATACGAATGAATGAATATTTGTTTAACGACACCCCAGCACAAAAATACATATCGGCTATTGGGTGTCACAAATGGTAAACATATGGAAATATTTATATTTATTATATACATAGCAGTGAAATATATAATTTGCGGAAACCATAAAAGTCATATTCAGTAAAAAGTCATATTTTCACTGCAGTATATACAGATCTACGGAAACCTAAAAAGACGTATTTTCACTGTATTTTAGCTGCAGTGAAAATATATAAGTCGTATTTACTTTTTTTGTAAAAGTGCATGATTAAATCTCCCTTTGTCTCGGTTCTTCGTATTTAAATTTGATGATTACCAAATGCATCTAATCGTATCTGGAAAACAAACAAAAAAAAGTATACCAAGTGCAATAATGATAAAAATATCTAAAACGAATTGAATACGAAGCTAAATAATGATGATCCAATATAGTGTCATCGAGTGTAAGGGTAAGAATTTAACGGCGTTCAGCTGGGTCTTTTTTTTCTTTTTCTTTTTTTTGTGTGAGTTTTTAGAGGATCGTTTTGTCAGGTATGTTTGCAGCGCAGTATTGTTAAATAAATGGTAAAGTAAAAATGTTGGAAATGTTCCATAGAAAGAAATATATCATGACGTTCAGTGTTTTCGATAGGATAAGAGAAACATATTACCAAAATGACAAAAATATATTGTCAAAAATTAGGAAATATGTATATAATAAATAGACCATTTCATGGTCTTTTTCCGAATACGATTTTTATGTCAACTCGTTGATGTGTGGAAACCATATTTTTAGCCATTGCTTCGCAATTCGTGAAAATATGGTTTTCACACACCACTCGTTGACATAAAAATCGTATTCGAAAAACCACATGAAATAGCCTCTATATATTCATGTAAAACCAGTGTAAGGAGCTGAGGAGGGAAAATGTAATACAAGACATAAAATCAAGGTAAGTATATTATTTTAAAACGTTGTATATAAGACAAAGTCTTTTTAAAACTTTACAATTAATTCTGGATGTAATTTATACGATTCCAAAACATTTCTGTTGCCAAATATGTCGTTTGAGATGAGCACATTCTAGCAAAATGTGCCGCACAGTCAGTCAGTGTACGCCGACAATGTTCACACTGGGGGGGGGGGTCCTCTTTAAAATAAATGAATGCGTTAAATATGTATGGCCGATGCGGGCACGGCACAAGATTACTTCATCCTTCCTGCATCGCCTGTAGGATGACTGCCACTGCCATAGAATTTGCCTTGACAGAAAAAAAAGAAGAGCCTAAAACAGTTGTAATTTCTATGGCCTATGTCATTCACCAATACCCATGGCAGAGGGGATTCTATACTCATCATTGTAAAAAAGATGGGTATAAAATATTCCAGTTATGGTCCAATGTGTAACTATATGAGAAACAAGAAAACAAAAATGATGAGAAATTGCAATATGACTACAAGAGGAAACACACACATATATGCAGGTGTTAAAAAATCCCATCGCCCGACTTCCGTGCCTACAGAAAATTTAATGCCGGGCAAGTAATTGTTAACTGCATATGCCCGATTACAAGCGACTAATGTAACACCTAAAACCTTCGTTACAGATCTCGGTAAAACCTTTGAAAAGAATGAATGAATGTTTAACGACACCCCAGCACAAAAATACATATCGGCTATTGGGTGTCACAACTGGTAAGTAAATGGAAATATTATTTATATATATTCATGTAAAACCAGTGGGGGAAAAGTATAATATAATACATAAAATCAAGGTAAGTATATTTTAAAAATTTGTATAGAAGTCAGTGTTATCATCCTTCTTGTACCACCTGCAGGATGACTGCCACTCTTAGGACTGCCTTGGCAGAACGAAGCTTATTCGCATTGACTGGTGGAAAAAGCAGTCTTAGCAGCAACATCTGCTTGTAGACACGAAAGTGAGTCAGTAAAAGTAATATACTTGGATCCACATGAATCCTAAAAGCGACATTCCTGAGTTTGCTTCAATATTCCTGCCGTTGACGTGTATACACGTCAAGCGTCATCACAATGACGTCACTTAGCATTGTTTTGATTTAAATATAGTTTTCTACAAAAACTGTTGAATTGGAAAAAAAAGTAAGGAAATGTCGATGAATAGTTTTTAGAATGACATATCCAAATATTTAGTAAATTGTTGTTGTACATCTTATGTTTATTGAAAATAAAAATTACCCGTCAAATGGCGCGTGCTATTGTTTGCTACTGGTTTTTTGTTAGGGGTTTCTTTATCTGTACATGTTGGCCATAATATACTATTATATATTATGAAGAGTTGTATAGAAATGAAATAGTACTAATTTTACGAGTGTAAAAATATGTACCAACACGATCGAATACTTGTATTCTGACGGAAAGCGCCGGTTAGCCATTTCTATTTATAAACAGGTCATGTGACAGACCATTTTTCGCCATACAGTTTGACAGCAGTAATTCGTTTCATTAATAAATCTATTCACTTCATAAAGTGCAATACATGATATTCTAAAGATATATTATGTTTGCTTGAACAGTTATGTAAACAGTGTAATGTCGTGAATGTGCTTTGTATTCGTCGGTGGTTGTTTTATTTTTCCTTCCCGCTTTTTCATGAATACTTATTGCATGCATAATGACATTAATTAGTACTCATTGGAAATACCCCTGCGCGTGCTGTAACCTCACCGTGGTGCAGGGGTGTAACATTCTCTTAGAGAATGGCCAATACAGCACAACTTAAAGTTTAGAATAAGTCAGTATCCGTGATCTTTGTATTTGTATTTACACTGTGATGTTATCCGTGATATTTGTATTTGTATTTATATTTACACTGTTTTTATTTATATATTGAATTTTTCTATTGATGCTGATCATCACCTTATTTATTTCCATTACCATAGTTTGACTCCCAATAGCCGCTCCGACGCCGATATAACCGTAATTATAATGTGTTGAGTGCGTCGTTAAACAAACAAACAAACCCAATAGCCGATGTATTTTTCGTGCTGGGGTGTCGTTAAACATTCATTCATTCATTCATTGGAAATATGAATTATTATTCTGTATTTAAAAAATAATAATAATAATAATAAATGCTGCATTGCGTCTGGTGGATTACAAGCGCTACTGCTATTACTAGTAGTAGTCGTCTGCTGAGCTAGTCGGGGGAATACCTTGACCTGCATTACTTCCAATAACCAATCAAAAAACTCTCTTGTCGCGGGTCACAGATAACAATTATTATGTGGCGGCAACTTGTTTCTTTGAAACAAATCGGTTACATTTTTACTGTTAAATAATTTATAAAGATGACAGTATTATATCATTTATATATAATTAGGCCCTATGTGTATATAAACACAATGTCTTACAATTATTTTTGTACCGTGGATATCTCATTCAAAAGATGTGTTGGATACATGTATTCATGAAGGTAAGTGTTTCATTGGTAGGCCTATGTCATGTGTAATATATGGAATTTACAGTAATATTTTGTTTTACATTAGGATAGGTAATCGCATGTATCATTAGTAATTATGGTAATAAGTAACCCAATTGTTTTTTGTTTTTTTTTAAGTCCACGTGCTCCAGTAACTGTTCTGCAGGCAACGTACCAAACCATTATTCACTTAGTGACTTAAAACGCTTAATTTTTTTTTTTTTTAAATCGTAACAATAAAAGGTTGTATTGATCATATAATAATCACTAATCATGTAATGTTCATAAATTGTTATACTATATACCAAAGACAAATCGCAAACACTTCAAAGCGTAGTTGACCTACATTAGCGTAATTTGACCCAGATATTGATTGGGGATTCGGACATGACGTTTCGCGGGGAAAACTGTAGTGATTTCTGCTACTTTCACTTCCGCTGTAAATATGTCGGAGGAAGTTGATGATATATATCATGATTCTGATAGCGAAGGAGAGTTTGAAGGATTCACCGAGGAGGACATTGTTGTAAATTTACGTGATTTATTGTTAGATAGGGCTCAGGAAATTGATATTTTGCATGACGATTTTGATGTACCTTAAGATTCACTTCTTGGTTGGTCCAAACAAGACTGTGATCCCCTTGTACCTCCCTTCACTGGTGAAGTGGGTTTCAAGGGGATTTTTTTTTTTCCACATGTTACTTTACAAACAGGTGGGCCTGTTGATATTTTTAGATTGTTTTTTTTTTTTTTATGATTATTTATTTGAACCCAGGGACTGTAAAAATGTTTGAAGCAATAAAAGAAAAAAAGAAAAAAAAAGGGAAAACTTAAAAAATAATAATCTAGATTTGGAACACCTTGGCCGATTACGAGTTCTGGGTTTGATTCGATTGAAAAAAAGAGAAAAATGTCTTACCTACCTACCCTATTTCTTTCAAGGATATTATTGATTAAATACCCAGGGTATATTGTTGGAAAATAGCTATATGTTTAGTATTTTTGAGATAATTTGGCGAAATGATTTGATCACCCATAGCTAGCCCAGATATCACTACTATATATTGTCAATAATTAGTGACACAATGCACAAGCATGATTTTGAATGTTTTGTGCTAAAATACATTGTACATTAAAAAACCCACACAAAAACAATGCTTGCATGAGCTTATTATTATTTTATTTTTTACAATTTGTTGTTTTCTTAACAGATCTACTTGGATAATTATTTTTCAAGTCCTATACTGTTCGACCATCTGGCTGCAGAGGACACCATGGCTTGTGACGCTTTCGCGTGCCGAAATGCCTCGCGCCTTGAAAGACAGAAAACTGGAAGCTGATGCAGTGATCTACCGCAGGCGGGGAAATCGTTTGGCACTCAAGTAGAAGGATAAGCAGGAAGTCTGTCTTGTCGACGATGTATCGGGCTGATTGAATGCACAGCTCCGCGACGCAGTAGGTTGACACCGGTTGTCAAACCTACTGCAGTCCTCGAGTACACCAGGTACATGGG
>JAECMU010030939.1:0-26479 GCA_016106625.1 Dracogyra subfuscus | reverse complement strand
TGTGTGTGTGTGTGTATTTGTGTGTGTGTGTGTGTGTATTTGTGTGTGTGCCTGGGCGAGTGGATTGCCAGTTATTTATAATCTACAGGATTATGAACAATTAAATAGTCAGTATTTAAATATATACACATTGTGTTTCATAAAGATATGTAACAAATCTTCAGTTGAATACAGCTATCACTGAATATTATGTCATTTGTTTAAATGCAGCTCAAATTGGAACTTGTCAGGTATTAATTTTTTCTTTGTGTTATTTTGATTTGGTTTGTTTTCATTTGTTTTTCAACAAATGTTAAATTAAAATTAACTACAGTTTTGAACATTATTTTATTTATACCTGGGTTGCTTTTGCATGATAGTTATAATAAAAAATATAATTTTGATGGTTTAAGGCTGACAAACGGGACCTTGTGATACCATTGTTTTGGCTTAGTGAACAATAACTGTAACATATATTCACTTTCAATATGAACCAATTTTTTTTAATAATAATAATAATCACATAATTCACTATTCTAATAATTATTATTTACTTCAGCTTAGTTATATTTAAAAAAAAAAAAAAAAAATGATACTGTAGTAGTGTTTGGATAAAGTTTGGCAGTAACTAGTGGGAATTTCCCTATTAGCTCAGTTGGTAGAATGCTGAACTCTCATACTGAGAGTCCAGTGTTCGAATCCCCTCAGTGGAGGTTGATTGTCCTGTTACAATACCTTTTACGTAATTTGTGGTCAGTTAAATAATTTGGAAGTAGGCTATGTATTATGTACTTTTGCTTATTCTAGTTGTTCCATACTTCCTTTTCAAATTATTTTTCATGAAAGATCTGACATTAATGCAAATAAAAATAATAAACTGAAATATGTCTTGAAATAAATCTTTCTTTAGACTTCTATAATAAGTGTACCTGACACCCATATATTACATGTATATACTTAAGAATGCATTTAAAACATTTTACAGGGAGAATGCCCCCTGTTGACCTCCTAACATTCTCACTTCCATCCGGTGTTCAGCTCACATTATTCTGAACTTAAATCATTGGGAGCGGGCAGCATAGCCCAGTGTTACAGTGCCCGCCTGATGCGCGGTCGGTCTAGGATCGATCCCCGTCAGCTAACCACTGGGGTTTTTCTCGACATAACCATATGTCCGACACCGATATAACCGTAATTATAATGTGTTGAGTGCGTCATTACACAAAAAACAAAACGTTAAATCATTGGGGAAACATTCCAGAGTATCCCAGACCCAACATGCTATCATAACAAAACCGGTATTGTTGTTTTCTTGCCAAGCTATAGTTATATATACAGTTATTTTACAAATAAAGTTTCTTGCTCTTAAAATGCTTTATTAAAATGCATGTATGATAATTCTATACTTGTGCAAAGTTATGTGAATAAATAGAACCATAAATAGAAATTATTTAAAACAAATTGTCCCATCCTTAGTCCCAACTTGTTCTATGACTGGTATCTATTATGTTAATTAAAACCTTGCATGGAGCAGCTTTAGCCTCATGGCATATTTGTTATCTATGGGATTTGATTTGGTGGTATATGCACCCTAAACTTGTTTATTTATTTGCATACTGTGGTATACTCATGTAAGTGTCATTGTTTAGTTATAGGTCAATGCATGCTGCATGTGTTATTTTACAGATGTTAGATTGGTGTTGTGTGGGACATTTTGGGACATTTTGCTCTTCTTTTTTTTTGTTGATTAAAACAACCCAACATTATTGCTATGAAATCAAATTCAAAACAATTTATTGTCTGTTAATTATTGTTTACCATTTATGAGTTACACAACAACAACTTAAGCTAAGGTAACCCATTTTGTTTTTGCCTAACCTATCATGACCATGTAAATGATATCCTAAGTTTAATATAACAAATTAGAAGTGTTAACAATGCATTAACAAAATAATAATTTTTTCAATTTATCTTGATGTCATAATTTAATTATTTTCTATTATTGTATTTTATATGTTAGTATTATTTGATGCATTATGTCTGATATTTCACACAATTCGATGATGATATATGTATTACATACATATACATACTTTAAAATTGTTGAGATGTATTATATGACAATTATTAAAAAAACATGTGCTGTGATTTGTTGCAGTCATACAAGTGGAGATCCTGAAAATGGACCAGTACTGCCAGGTGAGTTTGTATTCTTGAATTTAGACTTTCAAACATAGTTGTATGAGTCATGTTATGTCTTTGTATTGTGCTATGCATTTAGTAAGTCTGGAGAGATTGGGATATGGTTTAGTGGTAAAGTGCAATTCCTTAATTTGTCAACGACACTCCAGCACAAAACAAACACTTCTGCTATTGGGTGTCAAACTAAGTTACGTGATGATCAACATATTTTTTTGTGTGAACATCAATTTAAATTACGGTAATAAGGTAGTGAAGATGTAAAACCCAATGAAGGATAACATTAAATAACAAGAATTAAATCTTCAACTGGCTTGAATGCTTGTATCATGTTGGGCCACCTTTTCTCTTTTTAATCTAAAATGCCATAACATTTAACACAATCATAAACATTTGGGAGGGGGGGGGGGTGCATCACAGACATATTATATATTAAGGATGTATTTTCAAATGTACAACTATATGAGGCTGTTTGGGAAAAGGATGCAACTACACAGAGATGTGTATAATTGTAAGCATTAAAAGTATGTGACAATCTTGACAGCATTAACTGCAAAAAGTTAACCGCATGTAACCTACATGTACCATTACTAATGAACACCGTACTTCTTTTTCGCACCCCATGTAATCCAGAAAATTGCCTCAGTACTGTTTGTATTTTACATGTCTATGCTAGTTTTTTCTATTGTGACACTTTATGGACAGAAAGTATTCTATGAAGTTAATTGTGAACAGAATGGAAAGGTTTGTGGTGTTGTGGATTGGCTTCAATAAACAATTAAAATGGCAGTTAAAAAAACAAAAATGTGATTTGTTCAATTTAGGGCGCATTATTTTGCGGGGGTTCATAGACGTGATAGTACCTGCGTCCGTCAAAAACGGAGGTCTGCAGTGACACTGACATAGGTCCTATCAGTAGACTTGCAATTAGAGGAGGAAGCAAGCTGAGCAATCCAATGAGAAATCTCTTCTTTTTATAAATTGAAACACGATGGCTGATTATCTTTACATTGAGCCAGTCAGCTAGCTAGGAGTTCACTTATTAAGATCTCATCGGTTTTGTTTTATTTAATTTCATACAATGCAGATAATGATTGCAAAATGTATTTTACACTGTCGTCGATTTGGTCATAATAGGTGCATTGTCCAATAATTCTATGATGTGTACACTGTTTATACATGTTGATATCACAGTAAACGTATACACCAACAAAAAACTAATTTAGTAAAGTAGGTTTTATTTTCGTTACTAGCATAGCGACCTACTCGCAAACATTTCTGTTTCACAATACTGCCACATGATTTAAAGCCAAGGACATTAACTTTGGTAGAGTCAGATTTCTAGTACGGTACATGTCAGGCCCTTTCCCCAGGATTTTTTTAAGGCGCTTACATTTTTAGCATCAGTATAACACAAATGAAGCCAAAATAAGGTGGGTGATGGGTTAAAAAGTGTTAAGTGTTTGCCTTCAGTCCAGCTAATCATGCTCTTTTTTTTTTAAAGTAACCCATCAGTTCCGCACCCCCAACAAGTTCATAATTTGTGTCATGTTATTGCTGTTATTTCAGCGTCATGTTAAATGCTAGTTATGATTTCTGATTGTAAAATACCTAGGCTAATAATGCCAAATAAAATTTAAATTTATGGTCTTTTTAAAATCCAGCTAACTTATTAAATGTCACCTCACAGTCTTACAGATATATATTTAACATTATCTAACAAATATGATTATTGTAAACTAATTCAGTGTACGTTTAACTGCAATTTGTATAAATACTGCATGTTCATTTTCTGCGATTGCGATCTCTTGACCATAGGTACAAAATTAACAAAGACAGGAAATAAATGATATTCACTGATGCAAACAACTATTGTTTTTCTACAAATTTACATCAAGATTTACTTTTGTGTAATTGTATTGTTCAATGCCTCTTGACACGTGGGTGTCAGCTGACTCTGAAGAGTTACGTATATTTGCGTCGAGAGCTTACCTCAGTTTAGCCAACAAACGTTCTTCCTAACATTCACAAACTATTTGATTGGTGTCCATTGTGTCCATTTGGTTTAACGCGAAGTGCACAAACCAGTGTAGCGAGCGTTTTGTTTTCGCTCGATCTGTCTGAACTCGGCTCTTGAGATAGCCTACACGTCTTTCGACTCTGAACTAGCATGTGTATTTACAAAGACTTTACCAAGTTGAAATAACAGATCTTCCAGACATTGAACTACCGTTGCATTGCTATCATACATGTCGAATGCATGCCGTTAAAATTAATAACAATGATTATTAAAATAAACATCATAACCACAAGATGTTTAATTATTTCTAATGTAACAATATTCAAACTTCCTTGTTGGCACCAACGACTTCAAGATGTAGAGAATTTACTGTATATTACATGCATTTGAGTTTTATGCCCATTAAATTGAGAAATACTATTACTAGTTCATTTATATAAGTTATCCATTATTAATAGGAACATTCAGTTGTTATGTTTTCATTGGTTTCAGTGATGGAAGACAATGACTTGTATTTCTTAGGTAGTGATGCAAAGAAACCAGAATTGCCAGGTTTGTATATTTGTCTTGTTAAGATTCCTCTTATTCAAATCAGAATAATTCTTATTCTAACAAATATTTTATTTGTTCTTAATCTCAAAAACATTAATAATGTTTATATAATTTGTGGAATTATTTTATATTAAATAATATTGGTCTTACAGTGCCATAGGGGGTGAGATGTACAGTGGTAAATTCCTCAATTGATGTGCGTCGAAGCTAGGCCCATTGGGCTATTTCTCGTTTCAGCAAGTGCACCATGACTGCTATATCAAAGGCTGTGGTATGTGCTATCCTGTTTGTGGGATGATGCATATAAAATATCCTTGCTACTAATGAAAAAGGTAGCAGGTTTCCACTGTCAGAATTAACAAATGTTTGACATTCAATAGCCAATGATTAATAAATCAGTGTGTTCTATTTGTCGTTAAAACAAAACACAAACAGTGACATAATTGTTTTATTACTTCAATCAATTTATTGGCACAAATTATATACAAACAACAAATCACTATGTAATATTCTAGCAGGCAAAGGTATTTTGCACTATAACGGTCTACATGAAACTTGATGTCATCTACCAATCAAACCAGCCTCGGTGGCGTCATGGTTAGGCCATTGGTCAACAGGCTGGTAGGTACTGGGTTTGGATCCTAGTTGAGGCATGGGATTTGTAATCCAGATACCGACTCCAAACCCTGAGTGAGTGCTCCGCAAGGCTTAATGGGTAGGTGTAAACCACTGAACCGACCAGTGATGCATGACTGGTTCAACAAAGGCCATGGTTTGTGCTATCCTGCCTGTGGGAAGTGCCAATAGAAGATCCCTTGCTGCTAATCAGAAAGAGTAGCCTATGTTGTCGCGACAACGGGTTTACTCTCAAAATCTGTGTGGTCCATAACCATATGTCTGATGCCATATAACCATAAATAAAATGTGTTGTGTGCGTCGTTAAATCTGTATCCACGAGGAAGCTCTTGCCAGGTATGAAGATCATGGCCCTTTCTTTGTACAAGACGTTAGTCATGTCTTTTCTTTCCCATCCATCCAACTGTGGTAAAGATGGATTGACATTCCGTGCCTAATGTGAGCCATAGGTACTTGATGACAGGATAATAAACCATTTCCCAATGACACTAACTTACATGATACGGTGATTACTGCATTGAGTTAGTCATTGTGGTCTGAATGTTTATCGGACATTGAAAGTCTAATGTCCGATAAACATTCAGTACTATTTTTGTTTTGTTTTATTTTATTTTAACAGCACCCTATCCTAAGCATTTTATTCCCGGCCAGGACGAAGAGAGGATTTTACCCTGCCCATAACGCAAATTTTAAAACATGAAACTACATGAGAAAAATGTAAAAATAAGTTTTAAAATACTTTTACAGCCTAATTTGTAGCATATGCTTCTTGAAAAATACCTTATGACGTTGATATAATCAGGTATTAAAACAATTCCTCAGGACCATAAAAATAAGAAGGTTTGCAACTCCCTCCATCTCGGACGGAAGTAAAGTTGGACCTTTCAGGTCAACCAATCAGAAATTAAATAAATAATGCCAGAAAAAGATCATACAAAATACCGAAAAGTAAACAGAAGAAGCCAAAAGTACCGAACAGCTAGGTGTAGCAACATTAGTATTAGAATAAAATACAATAATAATAAATAAATAATATACATATATATTGACAATAACTTTTAAACTACATATTTTTTAATATTAGTAATATATACCTTAAATCAAAATAATGCAAAATAATGTGTTATTGTGATATTAATTAAGCCCTAATCACGAAGTTCATGTTGAATACAAAGAAGCAGACAATAGATTAAAGCTTAGCATGGTGAGGGTATAGTTTTAAATATTTTATCTTGATTTTTTTAAAACATTAAATCAGTTCACTGGTGTATAGAATTGTTGTACTCACGAGAAAGGAAATCATGCGTCTGTTTTGCTCTAGCTAGATCTAATGCAAATGCTTGTACACAGGTTTCCGGGGTCGAACCTTTCCTGAAGCATTGGTTTTTTTTCTGGGCAAGCATGATTTGACCCCACCCCCTATAAAGTCTTTGTTATGTGTAGGGTTAATAATACATTTATAACAACACCACTAGAGCACATTGATTTGTTAATCATCAGTTGCTGGATGTCAAATTTGTAATTTTGACAGTCCGAGTCTCAGAGAGGAAACTCGGTACATTTGTCCATTAGTAGGCCTAGGTAAGGATCTATTATTTGCACCACCAGATAATACATATACCACGGTATTTATATACCAGTCATGGTGCTGGAACAAAAAATAAAGTAATGGGTCCAATAATTCATTTGCCCCAAAATACACACACACACACACACACACACACACACACACACACACACACACACACATACATTTAATGTTTTTACTTTATTTAATTTTTATTATTTTATTTCTTTAGCCTAACACAAAAGTAAATATTAATATTAAGATATAAATAAGTATACCTCATACAATTGTTTCTAGCACTGCCTTACGAGGTCGTAAAGGTTAATAATACTAATAAATGCTAATACACATGTAATACTAGTGGAAATGATAAGGATACTTTTTGCATTCACACACACACACACACTCGCAAACAAACAAAAAAGAAGAGAGTAACCTACAAAATTAATTAACGCGGCGTACTAAAAATTAATTAATGCTGTTGTGGCATTTCAAGGTATTTCCATGCAGTAAAAACACCAGCACCAGTATAAAAATGTCGACTAAATTAGGTTATAAAGCAACACGTTATCAAATACTTCTGTTGTTCACCACATACCATGACATTAGATAATGAAAAACAAATGTACTGCTTCTTCTTTACTCATCTTTACGTTGATCCGATGGTGCTGACAAAAAATTATTCCATTGGTTGACCTGGAATATTAAAGGTCACTTCCGTCCTAGATGACGACCAAGTTGCATGCCTTTTCTATTATTAAATATCTGACTTTGAAAATGTAAGTTTTTTTAATTACTTTGTATAATATCTATATTTGACATTTTATTTCAACTTTATAAACCAGTTTAGATATTTAAAAAGTTTAAATAATTATTTTTCAATTATTTCAAGTCAGTTTTCAAAATAATATTTTTGTGTTCAGTGTCGGGAAAACGCTTGTTAGGCCTTGTAGCAATATTATGAATACAGGCTACGTGTTAGTAGGTTGGGACGCTAATTTATGGAAATAAAACAAGCTTTCTAATAATTATTGCAAATATTAATCATATTTTAAATTTAATTTCTTAGAGGGTTCTTTTTAGGGGTATATTGTGGTATAGGTATATTACGGTATTGAAAATATTTAAATTATCCTGTCATCAAGTGCCTATGATGTGAGCGTGTTGATTGAGGACTTGGAAATGATGGAGTGGTTGTCCAAACTTGTTTTCCAGGTCAATAACCATTTGAATTTTGAGTACTTTTCTTTTTGATTTCGATAAGGCTATATGGATAGCCTTCCCTTAATAGCAGTAGGTTGTCCTGAGCTTTCAGTTAACCTTTTAATTGTATTATCGCTTATTTACACTATTTGCAATATGTTTTATTTCTGTAAGGATACGTTTTTGTCTGATTATGTTAACAATGCTGTATAGAGTATGTAAGAAATGAGAGTGCTATTAAACATATTGTGTTCAATATTTGGGGGTTTTTTATCCTGAGATTTCAGTTAAGCTTTTAAAAGTATTTTGATATAACTCAATGATACGTTTCGTCTGACTACGTTAAAGGCATATTGCCACAGACCACTGACCTATTTAATGGTCTAAAAGTGTGTTACCTGAAGACATTTTTTTTTTCTTCCTTATGCAACCATATTCATAACTAGCATATACTCTATTAAAGCTGTCTTGGCATCTATGATCATTTCATGGCTGGGTTGAGAGCATCTGGTGTTGATGGCTGTTTGAGCACCTTTTTCCACTTCTTGATAGGTTCCAGAATCTTATATATGTATATGCATATACTTATACATATATATTTACATATATATATATATTAAATATGATGCATCACTGACCAAAATGATGGCTTATGTTATTCCATAGTTTGAACATGTGCTTACTTTTTTATCTCTTTAATGAAACATTTAAACAATAATTATCGTTTCATTGTTTTGGATGAAGTGACAGTTATATGGCAATACTCATGACAGGTGCCATTTTTAGCGAACATATGATATTGACACTGTTTTGACAGTGGTTCTTGAGCACATGCATGTCATCATGGCTGTACTTATTCTAATGAGCTGTCTGCATGGTGGTAGTTTTGATTTTGTAAACTAGTCTGGGAGTGCCTGTCCTCTTTTTGGCAGTGCATGAAGGATGAAATTTCCAGTAGACATAACCTTTGGAATGGCTTCCCATAGACAAACCACTAGATAGAGATTTAACTTAATGAAAGTCTTGTTACTTGAAGGTATTAAATATTCATACTGTTGTGTTGTTTCAGTATTAAAGGACAATGAGTTGTATTACACACATCAACGTGATGGTGTAAAGAAACAAGAGGAATCAGGTCTGTATTTTTTAAGGAAAAAGAAAGAAAAAAGAATGCTTATAATTATATAAATAAACGTCCACTCATATGTTTTTATGTATACATTATAGTTTGAGTTTCTCTTCTAAATCGTAATTTTTTCTAAGTGCTTGTGTTTTGTTCTCGAAAATTACTTTATTCATGGAAGTAACAGTTACATTTGTTATGTTAATACATTACATGTAACTTAAAAATTACACAGTAAGATTTTTGAAAGTTCAAATGCACAAATACTTGGACGACTGCTTGATACCAGCTTCATTGTTGCAGGTGACAGTTTCATTAAAATATCTTATCATGTCCTTTGAAATCCATATTTCATATATAGTATACTAGTATTTTTATTATTATTAAAAGATTTTCTTCTTACACATATGGGTGCATTTCTTAATTTCAAACAAAAAACTTTTAAAAGAAATTTGGTATTGGAATTTGACCAACTTTGTTAAAACGGAAATGTCGTGCACCCTGGTTATTGTAAGAAGATGCAAAGTGATGTCATGGACATTCAAAATGTTATATATTTTTACAATGTTTAGCACATTAAAATAAAAACTATGCAGTCTGCTTATACCATGACCAATAGTTTGTTGTTCTGTAATTGAGCAGACAACATTGGTTTCATGTTGGTATGTTTTTATTTAGACGTTTGGGCACTTGTCTTATTGTCACTTTTCCTGGGAATTAGGATATAATGTCATAGAAAGCAGTGCTTCGAGAAATTTCTGAAAATCCACTAGACATGATGTCAGAGATTTTTAAAATCCACTAGCCTAAGTTAAAACTCTTTACTAACCTAGGTTAAAACTATTTACTAGCCTAGGTTAAAACTCTTTACTAGCCTAGGTTAAAACTCTTTACTAGCCTAGGTTAAAACTCTTTACTAACCTAGGTTAAAACTATTTACTAGCCTAGGTTAAAACTCTTTACTAACCTAGGTTAAAACTATTTACTAGCCTAGGTTAAAACTCTTTACTAGCCTAGGTTAAAACTCTTTACTAGCCTAGGTTAAAACTCTATGAGCCCTATATACACCCCTATATGTCACCACAAGAAAAAGCACAGCACATGTTAATTTTACATGGGGTTCATCGGGTGTGTTTGTGTAGCATTGGTACTGGTTAACAACTTGTAAGTTCCCCTACAATTTGTTTTAAAGAAAATATATATATATGATTTTGTTTTAATTATTATTAATATATAGGTGTACCTTTAGATGTGAATGATTTTTTTTTTAATGTTTCTTTTAAACCAATCTACCCTACATAATTTTCTTTTTAACCTAATTTTTAAGTTTGATCCTCAAAAAGATTTGGGGATTGGAAAAAGTTTGAAAACTAGAAATGCAACTTCTACAAATAAAATTCACTGTGAATGAATGATGGACATACATGGTCTGGGTCGCTCGGTTGCCAATGGTGACCTTTATTGGCTGAGGGTGACTAAGACTTTTACAAAGGTAGTCCATTGGGTGACCATCAATTTTAGGGTCTGACGAGAATGGTACGTGCTGTACTAGTTAAAAAAGAATGACAAAACACACTACAGATCTGGCTGTAGAAGACATAGAACATGTTCTTTATTATGACAGCGCCAACATAATGAATAAAGATAAAATTAATATAAAAACATTTAAATTCATACCATCTCAAATAACATTTTATTGAGGATAAAAGTGCAGTGTAAATTACAATAAAAATTCTTTACAAATTACCATCAAACTGCATAGGTTAACTCTTTTTTTTCTGATATATGTTTTAAGGTAATTGATGTAACATCCAAGGGAATCGGAATGACACAACTGTAGTCTATGCATGAACAGGGCCGTATCTCTGCACAAAGCAGTGTTGAAATGGTATTTGGCAAAATAGTGAATGATTTTATGGATGTATATCTAGTGCCTAGTCTATAGGAGAACAGTGACAGTTTACCCTGACTTTTTTTCTGATTCACTTTAATGGGGAGGGGCGGATGTATTTATATCCACAGGGTTGAAAGTTAACATGAAAACCATGGTCACCAGCAGGGCCAGTTGCAGAAAAATGTTACTGGCCCTTTTCACATTCAGCTATAGCCCTCCAATTGAAATTGAACATTAGAATGTTAAATAATAAGTCCATTTGTATGAAAAAGAAACTGATAATAATTAAATGAAGAAAGTTAAAATTCATATAAAAACATGTTACCTACATGTATTAAGTTTTAAACCCGTGCCAACTGAAATAACATGTTTTTAAAAAGAAATCCATTATAAAAAAAAAACATTCTGTACAAAATCGTATACAAATTAAATATCACAGTAATGGGACAAAATGCTAGAACAACCAATTTTAAGCCATGCAACTTTACTTTCATTGTCTATGAAGTAAAATATGCAAAAAGAACTAAAGTAGAACCACATGTGCTTATGGGAGTGGCAGTCCTCTTTATGGCAGTGCAAGAGGGATGAAATTTCCAGTAAAGGATTTTTACCAGATAGAGATCCATGGAATCATCCACTATTTTGCTAAATGCTCGTTTGACTCTGAATTGTGCAGAGATATTGCCCTGGTCATATTTTACAGTTTTGTCAAAGGATTACCTTTTATTTTCCATCAGTTGCATTAAAACATGTATCAGAAAAGAAGATTTAACATATGACATTTGATGGTGATTTGTAAAGAATTTTCTTTTCAGTTTGGACTATTTGGACTATTTTTCCTAAAAACTTTTAGTTTGAGATTGTATGGGTTAGAAACTGAATAAATTAATACCTGTATGGGTTTATATGAATTTTATATTTATTCATTATGAAGTTACATGCCAATTTATTGGTTCCCTTTTTTCACAAATGGACAACAGTCTCCAAATGAATATTTTCTGCCTCAGTAAAATGTAATAGTGTGTGCATGTGTGTGTGTGTGTGTGTGTGTGTGTGTGTGTGTGTGTGTGTGTGTGTGTGTGTGTGTGGATATTTTAAATGACACAGTAGTTGGTTACTAATAAAATAAATATCGGAAGCAAAATAAATCTGAAAAAAAATCAAAACAAACATTTTACCAAAATATACAATGTACTTTTTTTTGTCATGTTACAAAGCATAAAAGCATACTTATTGTTTATTATAGTAATCTTGGGGCGGTTATTGCATCATGTGAGACTTGGTGTCAAGACATTACATCTGAACTGTTCTTATTTCATGTTGTATGTCTTCAGCTCTCAGATCTGTAGTTTGCTCCAGCACAGATGTGGTGTGTTATGTCACATTCGATTCAGTTTCATGGCCATCAGGCACCTGCTAATTTTCAACCATAGCTGTATTCGTGGTGTTCATGTATATGTCAGTTGATATGCTGCAGATAGGAGTTTTAGCCATATATGCTACAATGGTCATCTATAGGATTTGATTTGGTGGTATATATGATGACTTTTCTTTTCAACATCATCTGTCCTCATAACTAATGCATATTCCCTACGTTTAGTAGACTGGTCCGAACATCCCAAAAGCCATTGGAATGGCTTAGATTCTTCCACTGCATACTCCTTCCTGCTCCGGTCACATGACTACAACTTCCTACTTTTTCCTTCACTCTTACGGTTCGGACGTTCTTATTTTTGCTCTCTTATAATATGAACCATTGGTGTAATTACCTTGGTTTATACTTTGTTTTATTGCGGTGACACATTCTTTAATGTTGTTACTTTCCTCTCAGGAATTTGATGCTTAATTGAAAGTTTTATCTCAGTGATCAAAGAAGTTAGAATCACTTTTGGCGGCTGCTACTCAGTCCACACCGACTGAATCAATGGCGGAGATGTTAAGATCCTTGTTGCCCAGTATGCTGCAAGAGACAATGTCCTCATTAAGCAAGGATGTGTTTATAACCGGAATCCTAAGACACAGGTACCGTATGCAATTGTCTTCCCTACCACCTTTGACCACCTCGCCAAAGGAAAGAGCTCATTCGGCTTCTCATGTGACAGTTTTACAAAATACAGTCAACGAGTTGGTCGAGAAGGGAGCCATATGGAAGATATCATCGCACCATCTATCTCCAGGATTTTACTCTGAAATATTTCTAGTTCCCAAGAAAGATTCACCTGATCTAAGAATGATTCACAATCTCGCTTACTTAATTTACATCATCTGGAAACTCCACCAGCATTCAAGATGCTTACAGTACGCAATGTCAGAACGGTCATCCATACACAAGACTGGTTAGGGTCTTTGGACATCAAAGATGCCTACCTACATGTACCTATCCATCCAGCATACCACAAATATCTCTGATTTGTTACAGGGAGTCCACTACAAATGGATGGGTCTGCCGTTTGGCATTTCGGTCACCCCATGGCTGTTCACGAGAATAACGGTTCCACTGTCACAAATTCTCCATCAGCAGGGTATATCGTTTTACCCATACCTGGACAACTGTCTTTTAAAATGCCAGAACAAACTGAAATTATTGAATCACATCAATTATGTACTTCAAATTCTGAAAACACTCGCATGGATTGTCAACAGGGACAAGTCTCACCTGTTACCAACTCAGAACCTTCAGTTCATCGGGATTCAGATACGAACCGATCTAGGCCTCCTTCAGGTTCCTGCGGATCGGTGAATAAAAATTCAAGCAGTGGTATCCAAAGTTCTACGTGAGCCCGTGACCATCCATGTGTGACAAAGTCTACTGGGTCTGTTGACTTCAGCCCAAGACTTAACCTTATGGGGTCATCTCCAGTTGAGACAGTTACAGGTTTTCCTGAATCCATACATTACGATGAACAACACCAACCAGATGATTGAGCTACCCAGCAATCTTCGACACAGTCTTCAGTGGTGGCTGATTCTGTCGAATGATTTAGGAGGAGTCTTTAAAGCCATCTTTTTGTCGACGCCTCCAAAGAAAGTTGGGGTGCTCATCTGAACAGTCAGACAACGTCGGGACTGTGGTCTGCTGTAGAATCATGTTTTCACATCAATGTGTTAGAACTACTGGCATCTCTTAATCAATCTCTCCTCAACCTAACTTATCGATTGTTCGAAATGATAGATGCCATTCCATTACAAATCAGAGCATGTCACATACCGGGAGTGACCAATGTCTTAGCCGACACGTTGTCCAGCATGTCTGCTCCTCAAAACACCAAGTGGATGCTCAATCCGGAGGCGTTCCAGTGGGTATGTCACAGACTGTGGACCTCGAATGTCGATCTGTTCGTGACTCACTTCAATCATCAACTTCGCTTGTACGTAATCTGTATTTGGAGAAAACTGCATCTTTTCATAAACATCGGAAACAATTGTTTCTCTCATGCAACCAACAACATATGAAAGAGATTACTAAAAACACAGTTTCTACATTGATACGTTCCACAATTCTGCGTGCCTATCAAGTAGCAGGGTTACCTCCTCTGTTGGCTTCCAATCCGCATGAGCTACGTGCCTTGGCTGCGACTATGTCTTTGCATTGTCACACTCCCATTTCCAGTATTGTCCCTGGGTGTTACGCCTGGGCCACCAACTCTATCTTCGTGAACTACTATCTACGTGATGTATCCACCGAAGATGTCGAAGGATTCCATCATCTGGGTCCTGTGGTAGCTGCTCAGACTCTGGTTAACTCTGGCCGTCCTCGTCATCATTGCATGATGTCAGATGCCGGCCTGTATCCAGGGATGTCCCCTGTTTTGACAGGTGAGGACTTATTTGACAAATTGTTTTTGCACACCTTTCCATTGCTTTGCATTGGTTGGTGTCGGGACTTTATTGTCTGGATAACACTCGTTAGTTAATGCATAGCACACTAACAACCTGTTTTCCTTTTACTTGAACTAACTTCTGCATCGTTTTACTAGTAAGAAAAAATTGGGGTTTTGTTGGTTTATGGTTGTGATGGATGCTTTACCATAATTGTTGCATTAATACACAATTTTTTGTTTTGGTTGATTGGTTACCTAACACCTACATCCTTGATGGCGGCATTCCTCCATTCAGAACCTTGTTGAAGCACGATTTGTGTTATTACTTATATCATATTTTTGTTCATTCACATTATTAACGGATGCACTCCCTTGTTACTACTAACAGCCTGGGTCATCTTGTTACTTCCACCGTCAGTTTCTACCGGTTCATGGAATGTCGTTTGTGCATCTTCGGATTTTGGAACCCTCCACCTTCTGTCAAATGCTGCATTAGTTATCAGGACAGATGATGTTGAAAAGAAATGAAAAAACTTGGGGTGTTTTTCTCTTTTATGGATACATCACCTGTCCTCATGTTATGATTTCCCACCCTTTCTTTTCGCTTCCAATTCTCAGTGCGATTTGCTCTGTGAAAAGCGGGCAGCTTGACCCAGTGGTAGAGTGCCCGCCTGATGCGCGGTCGGTCTAGGATCGATCCCCGTCAGCTGACCACTGGGTTTTTTTCTTGACATAACCATATGTCCAACGCCGATATAACCGTAATTTAATGTGTTGAGTGCGTCGTTAAACAAACCAACAAAAAAAATGCTCTGTGAAAAGAAGGAAGTTGTAGTCATGTGACCAAAGCAGGAAGGAGCATGCAGTGGAAGAATCTAAGCCAACCCATTGGCTTTTGGGATGTTCGGACCAGTCTACTTCATGTAGGGAATATGCATTAGTTATGAGGACAGGTGATGTACCTGTAAAAGATAAAACACCTCAAGGTTTCTCCTAAAGTCAAAACTTATACTAGCTCAACTACCCTTTACAGTTTAGATTGACTGTTCAAAATTTGCGCCAAATTTCCGTCAACCAAAACTGCGCACCTTTTCTCTTTGGCATATTAATTGCTCCATTCAAAATTCCATAGCACCACCACCCACCCCCGCCTGCTACCAATCCCGGTCCGTCTGCTGGTGCTCCCTTGCACCTGCCAGTGCAGGCGGTCCCTCCTTCCCCCTCCCTAACTTTCTGTCTTGGACGAAAGAGCTTGCTATGCAAGCACTTGCGCCCATGACAGGCGTGCACTATAACAGCCTGCTCTGAATATGCATGTTAAACCCTATGAGCTGACCTGACCTGAGTTTTCTCCATTTTCTTAGTAGTTTCAGGAAAGAATGATGTACAAGATAGTGTACAGCCAAGTACAAGTGCTGGAGTATCATCTGAAAACCCAGAGAGTCTGTATGCATCTGTGATAAAGAATGCCAAGAAGAGACCAAAGGAGAAAGAAACAAAAAAGAAAACTCAGGGTGAATAATAATATTTAAAATTGTATGTTGAAACCATTAGGAATAACCTGGTATGTTGCATTAATTTACTTCGATGGTTATTTTTGACAACCTAACCTTAAATAATCGATCTAGTATTATAATTTGCTATATTTACCAGCTACATGCATGTAACTATATATGTGACAAATCTTTTCTGTAATTTTGAACATATGATTAGAAAGAGCATATATTATCCTCTGATAATATGGTTTCTGTAACAAAAACATGTACTGTCATTTTGTTTAATAGCTTTAATACTGAATAATCTCTACTTAAAAAAAAAGTATCTTCTGTGTCTCGATCCTCTGTTTATTCTTGCACCCAGTATTAATACACAAAATTAAAATTTTGCACCATTCTACTGATTTTTAATAATGTATATTTTTCTCATCATTGTCATTGTTTGTATGATGTTGAATTAAGTCTTTAATCAGAAATGGTAATAAGTTTCTTTTTGTTTGTTATCAAAATTGTTTCCGAATCTGGAGTATATCTAATTGTAATATTATTTTTTTGAAATCTTATTTCTGGATTGCATGAGTAAAACAAACTTATTATTATGTATGATGCACCATTTCTGCCACCAGTTTTAATTTGCCTGAATTAATGATGATCCTTTAAAATGTTTACTACTTAAATTGAATTGTACATTGCAACTTAAAGTGTGAAATATAATATATTATCACGTGACATATTTTATGAGTTTAATATTTATTTGTGATAAATAACTACAACTTAATCAAACCCACACACAACCTTTGCATAATTAACTGAAGATTATAAACATTTAAATATATGCTGCCACTAAATATAAAGAGTGACATCTTCAAGAAAATAAGAAGTAAAGTCTAAAGGTTTGTCCTTTTTTTTACCCCACATCATTTGTAGAAAAGAAAAAGAAAGAGAAACAGCCTGAAAAATCCAAGGACAAAGGAAAGAAAGTGAAAGGTTTGTTGTTTTAAAGGGTTATCTTTTTAATTCTTTATCCTTTTGTATTCACCTATTCATCTATTTTGATTTCATGTGCTGTTACATTTACAATAGAATACAAGACATTACAATGTTTCCATATGATGTATACATACAGGTTTTTTAATATGGGAAGATATCAATAGAGTCTGTCTTAATACCAATTATCTAGACGAGGTTGATATTTTACATATTTAAACAAATGAGTAGCGAATTCTGTTTATCCTATAACACTTCTAAAATAACATTGTAATTAACTTTTGAGTAAATCACAGGACGAAGTCGCGCCATCAGTAATATGACATCATCGCCATTAGCACAAATTAGTTTGATATCACGCATTTTAAACAAATCTTTGAAAATGTTGCACTCAGGTACACAAGTCTTGACAAATTGTAGGTTTAATTGAAAGCAAATGACACATCCACAGCAACAGTTAACCTAGAGACCTTGCACATTTGCATACCATTATTAACCGAGTTAATACACTAAAATTATCACATGGGTTTATGACATGGATACCATGAGTAAGTTATAGGATAAATATAATTATTATATACATATTTCTATTTACTTTTGATCTCACTCATGTGAGGTCACATGCATTGCTACATTACCAAATCGCTCATCTGACCTCGTACATTGTTGCTGAAATAAGAGAAATAATAGATTTTATGGCTGAATGAGAATTAAATGGCCATTCTTTACAGGATAAAGGTGATATCCTATGTCATTAACTAGTTATTCTCTATAATTGTTTTTGTACCTACATACAACTTGTCAAAATATCACTCATATTAGGAAATAAAGCATATTTCTTCGTGGAAATGATACCAGAAATGTTAACTTGAATGAATGAATGTATAATCAATGCTGATGTAATTCAACAAGGTCGGTTAGTAGGTCAACAAAATATATGTAGTAGAAATAAAATAAAATCTGTAGTAATTTCATCCCCTTTTGTATATCGCTGGCACTATATAATTTACGATATCGCTTCTTTTTGTTACATTACTGTGTATGTTTCAGTGCTAAATCTATCATTAGTGACGTCATGCCACTGTCGTTCTGCTAGTTAATGAGTCTACCGCTGCCAAATATAGTGACATTCAACCCACATTACTGATATTGTTTACAGTTGTCACAAATGAAAAGAATGATAATGGATGATAAAAAGAATAGTCCTTTGTGTCTTGTGATATCATAATTTATCAGCACTTGTTGATAAAAGTATAAAATCTTTGGCAAGCTTCGGATTTCATACTTTTATCAACTTGTACTGATAAATTATGATATCACAAGACACTTGGGGAGTATCTTCTATTTACCATACATTTATATGTAAATGAAGGTATTTTATTTTGTTTTTTTATTAGATGAAGAAGGGAAAGAAAGGTTATAGATGTAAAATATATTTTAAAAAAATAATAAAAGTAATTTCAAGATCAGTAGTTCAAATTGTATGGATCCTTTGTTAGTTTTCACTTGTTTTTCTCATTAAGTAGTGGGTTGTTTTCTATTTCAGTCATTGATTTTATGTATAATTGCATTAATTGCTAGTGTTAAAAATAAATATAAACATCATGCAAATATATAATGTTCCATTCAACTTGGTATATTTACTTGCATTTCATTGTGCCAAACTGAACATAATTTATAAACTGAGACACCAAAGAATTTGTTGACCAATATTGGAGGTTACTAACGTGTCACATTTTTTTCTTCTGTTTTTATTGTTTGTTCTTCAGCCCTGAACGCTATAAGTGTGTTTTCATAAATGTTAACTGTGTTTTGTGTTATACAGATGACACAATACCACTGAAGCAAGCATCTGCTACAAGAGGTAAATATATTCACAATTGCAACATATGCAAAATACATTGCATACTTCTTTTGTTTGCACAACTGTTTCACATACGGTACCTTAATTTACTAGAAAAAGAACAAATTTAATTTGGAATGATATATGTAGATCTATAGAAAGAGATATAAGTTACTTGCAGTCTTCTATGTTATCTGTTCTGTCGAGGAGCCAGGTGGTGCCTACTTCTTCTTTTTTCTTTGTTTAGAAAAATCAAACAAAACTTTTAGAGATGTAGAGATATTTATTACATATACGCATTAATTACATACATTACATACAGTGTTTCTGCTATAAAGATGTGTTTAATTAAAGCACTGGAAGTGAATGCATGCACAGACAACAGGGGGTATGGGGAGCCTCACCAGAAAGAAAATGGGATAAGTTTAGGTTTAAGGTTATGAAAATCATAAACCAATTGCAAGAGATAATATTTTTAACATTTTGAACGCAGATCTAAAAGTTTAAAGTCTGATCGATACGTCCACGTGAGTGGCCTCGTTAAGGCCGTTTGGGTGCACAGCTTATAGGGACGTGATGGGCTGCATCACGTCAAGAAAAACCCTAGATTGACAGTTAAATGTGTAGTGCTGGAGGACATGAGATGGTACCACTATAAAGTCTAGAAAAGAGTAGTAGGGGCCGACCCCGCTTCCTATTTCTTCTTAGAGTGGGGCAATCAATCTTCCAGTGCTGCTAGGACAGGCTCGGACATGTAGAGACTAAACGCGAACAACCGTAGCGTTCTACAGAATGGCGGTCATATGAGTCATGAAAAAACAAGTTGACATACTCAGATAGAGAAATGACGTGGAGGCAATGAATATCTCTAAAAAGAATCCAACCTGGTGGTGCAGGCTGTTGAAACGAAAAGCATTCCAGTGTTCAATCAGTTCCAACAGCTGCATACATCCCAGTAGTAAACTTCATTTCGTTGACAAAAACAACGAAATGAAGGATCCCCAAGTCGAGCACACGAAAAGCACGTGCAGTGTGCACAAGCGAAACACGTCTTGCTGCGTCGAAAATCAACTTGGATTTCAATAAAATTACATCAGTACATTTATTTCAGAGATAGGGCATAGATTATTGGTGACCATATATTCATTAGTGAGCTGTTGAATTTGAAAGTTTTGACTTGTAAATCTTCTTTATACACCCATCATATAGATGGTATGGAGTTGTCCATAAGTCCATTTTTTTATTTTGTTCTTGCCCAGACCATATCTTGCATACAGGATCATCAGACCTCACATGTAGGAATAATCTGGGATGGCAGTGTATTGCATACTATTACTAGGTCACTGTGACCTAGTTTTCCTGATCTACAGTAAATTGTTTGTACCATATATTCATATAGATGCATATAGGACCATCAAACATAGCATGTTTGAGCAAGTTGAGATGGCGGTGTGTCACATGTGATCTACTTTTCACGGTCTACTGCAAATCGCAGGAAATCCTTGTTTAGACCGTATCTTGCATACAGGACCATCAATCGTTATATGTAGGAACAACTTGGGATGTACTGTTACTAGGTCAGTGTGACCTACTTTTCACGGTCTACTACACATAACAGTAAATCCTTGTCCAAACCATATCTTGCATATGGATATGTTGATAAATTTTTAGAAAATACATTCAATACTTCATGGGCTATTCTTTTCGATGAGCAGAAAGGGATCATTTATATGCACTATCCCACAGACAGGATAACATATACCACAGCCTTTGATATACCAGTGGTTGTGGTGCATGTTACATGATTTCAACATTGGTAACATACATGTATGTATATCTGAATTCTCAAATCCAGTAACTCCCAATCCTCCCAAGTTTTGGATTCCTAAATGTCCTGATAAATATTTTACAATGCTTTTAATATGGTCACCCTTTAGCAGTTCTGTAAAAATATAACTGTCATGGAAATTGGGATAGCTAGGGTCACAAAACAGTTAAGATACATGCAGAAAGCATTTCTTTGACAAAAATCACTGAGCATTCACACACACATTCACACACAGGTGGTACCAATTGGTAAAATTATGGGTCCTGACCTCATGAACATTTTGTCCAGACAGAATCCTTGAAAAAAGTATTACAGTCACACAGATTTTGCATACTAAATTATAACTACATTGACTTCGCTTAGCTCTCTTGGTGAAAAAGCCTGTCATTTTTCGCTGACTGCCATATTGCTTCTTTTCCTTTTTTTTTAATGGAACACTTTTCTAAAGAGGTGGCAATGTCATTTAATATGAGGTCATGGCAACTCGATGGACCAATCCCTATGCGTATACTATATTGCTGTATATATTGACTATATATATGACAATACAGTATACACACATGACTCATTCCATTGAGTTACCAATACTAACTAATCGCCCATATACCAAGAACCTAACATGGGCACACATGTATTTCTCTCTCTCTCTCTCTCTCTCTCTCTCTCTCTCTCTCTCTCTCTCTCCATACATATATACAGTATGTGTATGTATATCGACTTGACTTGTAAAACAACATAAATAACTTGATAATATAATAAACTATTTAACTAAATATATTTTAATTTACATTGACAAAATGAAATGAGGTTACAGTATTTTTCTCTACCTAAATGATAATTTTTTTTTTTTTTTTAAGGGGGACTATGTAACAGTTTTGTGATTTTAGATGGGAAAGTCTACTTAATTTAGAGTTTTGCAGAATTATTTACAGTAATAAAGCATGATGGCTGATAATGTCCATTACTATTTTAGGGGTGGCAGGTCATTTCACAATACCCTATGATATTTATAATACCAGAAGGCCCTACGTATATTTGTGTTTAGACAGCAGTAATGTCTTGCCTCATCTGGTCAGGAATCGCAGGTGCAGGCAATTAAAAAGAATGGACTAACTAACTAAGAAAACACTCCATTTATCATTTCAGTACGTAGGTTAATGCATAGGTGGCATTGTGGTTAAGACATTGGACATAAGGCTGGTAGGTACCGGATCCCACCCAGAGCCAGTTTTAATAACTCATTGGGTAGGTGAAGACCACTACACCCTCTTCTCTTTCACTAACCACTAACAATTAACCCACTGTCATGGACAGACAGACCAGATAGCTGAGTTGTGTCCCCAGGGCAGCGTACTTGAACCTTAATTGGATATAAGCACGGAAATAAGTTGAAATGCATGGACAAAATATGAGGTATGTTTTGTTTCTTCAGTTCTAAGACTTCTTCCTGACATTACGCATTAAGTATTATGAAACCACCGGCTCACTGGGATTGAACTAAATGGCTGCACCATTTGTATGTAATAGCCGTCAAATGTAACCATTTTATTAATTAAATATATCAATATACTTGTTAATAATGCAATATTACGTGCATCATATATTGTTCAATATGCCTACCAGGCCAAAAGCCTTGTTTCAGCATTCCTTTAATAGTTACAATGTTTACTGTCCGAACAGCTAGGGTAAACACTGTGAAATGTTAAAGGTATTCAGATATTTTAGTCAGTGTTACATGTGTATACTGAAAGTCTGTAATATTACAGATTGTTTCTTTCAATGTATACTGATTCATTTCAGGTGATACATATGAAAATGTTGAGCTTGAACAGAACAATGTATATGCAAATGCTGCATTTGATGGAAAAGAGGATGCAGTCTGTAAAAACATCCAGGTACTGTAGTACTGATAACTTAAAAAACACACACAAAAAACACCTAATTAGTCCTGCAGCAGGTGTCCAAAAGGCCGGAAGTGTAACATTTGTCACCATGGTGGAAATTAATCTCTTGGGTGCAGATCGAGGTCATGGACATTTTCTTAAGTTGCTAATGAAAGCATTTATCAAATATCCTAAAAGCTATGTGACAGCTACAATGTAGGTCAGTTTTATGATCGAAATAACTTGCGACAGTTAAAACACTATTGTCATAGTGTTGCAATAATGATAATACTATTACAATAGTATTGCAATTGTGGATTAGTTAATCACTTGATATTATTATGTATGTATGTGTAGAGTTCAATAATAACAAGATCACAGATTACCTTTCATTGATTTACCCACCAGAGTTGGAAATAAAAGAAACTACAGATAGTGAAAAATCTGTTTCATACCTTGATCTATACATAGAGATTCAGAACGGTGACGTACTTCACACTAAGCTGTATGATAAAAGGGATGACTTCAACTTTCCAATCGGATATTACAGTCCTGTCTTGTTGATGTTACAGGTGGCACTCCCGGGCGGGGGTCGATCGTTCACACTGCCTGTTGCAAGAAATCATGTTCTTAATCGGTTTATTGTCGATAGGTGAACTCTAAACAGTCTTGCAATGACTGCATTTGCTATTCCAGCATTGATCATTCCAATGGCTTAATGTCTTTCGGCATTACTTAATTGTGGCATATTGAAAAAAGACAAACCAACAAAAGGACGGTCGTTTTTATAGGGAGAGGAGTGCAGGCAATGCACGTGCAAAAGTATTTTCAAATGCATTAGAGTGTTGCTGGAAAAACACCCAAATCGTGATTTGGGCTTCAAACTCATTTCATGTCGTGTTTTTCAGATTTTAATAATATCCTCTTTCCATTACATTTCTTATCAATACTCCAGTTGTACCGAAGCTTAAATTATGTGATATGACATTTTCATACTAAAATATTATGTAAAATGTGCATTGCGTTATTAATGCCTTTCAGTATATGTCAAAATCTTTTGCTTACAGGGTGCGAAGTGTGGGCGAGATGAAGATGGCCTGGTGTACGTTGGTATAGACTTCTCCAGCACTACCCCAAGCAAAGCCGTGCACAAGACTGAGGAATCTGTGGAGTACGTGTCCATTGACTGGAACAAGAAGGCTCAACCGCTTCCTGATGAAGATAAACAGAAGGAAGAAAAGAGTGAAAAGTAGAAGTCACTAGACAGCTTCTCCTTTAGAACACTTTTAACTCTTTGTTTCCAGTCTCTTTATTATATATTGTGTTTTTTTAAATACCAATCATCTATATGATTTTAATAACAATTGCTACTAAGAATATTTTTATCGACAAAATGTTGTAATAAGATGAATTACCATTATTTCACCTGCCGTATATTACCATGTATTGGCCAACTTTTGAAGTCTATAAATACTTTCCAAAAGAAGAAAGTCTGCTTATAAACGGAGGCAGCAAATTGGTTCATAAAAAAACACTACTTAGAAATTTGATCAGACCGTACAACCTTTCACAGCTTCTGTAACAATAATTTGTGCACAGTATAAATAAAACACCCCATCATGCAATATTAGGTGGGTTTTTTTTGTTCTTGAATGCATTAATAATTTGTCATTTCAATGGTAAAACATGTCCTTTCCGCCATCTTTGTTTGACACCTCTGTCTGTATAATTTTGTAAGCTCTTGTTCAGTTGGATAACATGATTTTTCTACTTGCAGTAGTGTAAACAGCAGTCATGAATCGTTTTTCTGTGTGAGAAAAACGGGGATTAAACATGCCTTGATGAGTTTATTATTTGCTGTCCAATGAATAATTTAATTACTTATTTGTAGTGATATATTGTTATGTACAGCTTGAATTGTTTATTTTCCTGTTATAATTTATTAGTGCTAAAATATTTTTGCACGTCATGGAAGACATTAGCATTGTGATAAAGATTACCGTGTCTGTAATAATTGAAGTGGGAAACATATAATGAAAAAGAAAAGCACAAATCTGTTTGTTGACAGTATTATTGAAATCAATACAATGTACAACTGGACAAAAGATGACATCGGCTTATACACAAGGCTGATGATTTTGTACTTGATATTTAGAGTCAAACTAAGAGGTCGGTTAATACACAGCAATATATGATAGTAAAAAAAACAAAAAAAATGTATACATTATAAAATATCAATTTGTGTTTTTATTTGGATAAATTTAGCATGGCGATGTTGAATTAATTTGTTAACAGATTGTTTCATGTTCAGGACATTCCTGAGTTTGCTGCAATTTTTAAGATGTTATCGACTAATAGAGACTTTTTAACGATTGTAATTACATAGCAAATATATTTTCCTGCATAACATATCAGTGACTGTATAATAAACATGTTTCTGATCGTTCTAATGTATGTACTTGCATAAATTTTATTTTATTTCCTAAAAACATTTTTGTTTCTTACAAAGTTACATACAAAATAATTTTAAGACAAAATGCAGATTGGGCTTCTTATAAATATTAAGATGACCAGAAACACATTGAATATACAGACACTGATATTCTAAACAAGAAAATATATTTTATATGTAAGCTTAATCGTAGAAATATTGTATTACCGGTAGTCGGAAACATTTTACAATGTAGCAAACTCAGGAATGTCCCTTTAATTGTTTTTTTATAGGGGATGAATATACCGATACACCCATATGAACCCATTAAATACATAACCATGTTTTACGGTGTTGAAAGTACGTTTTTGCATAGTAGCATTGACAATCAATTATAACATTGTTAAAATTTAACAAGAATCAAAATGCAGATATCTATATACCAGTATGCAAGTTTTGAAATTTCCAAATTAACAGTTGGATGAATTAAATCATATATGTATCAGGTTATTAACAGAAAGTTGTGACACCAGTTTGACTTTGCATGCAATAACTATAAGATATCTTGCCATAATTTCACATGAAATCCATTTGGGGGAAATGATACAGCTTTTTAAAATGTACATTTTGTTCACTCTTCCATGATTTTGTAATTGTCAAACATATAATAAATTCCAAGAGCAATTTTACTTCGAACAATTTTTATCATTTTAAACAAAAAGGAAGTATATTATCATTATAGTAAGATTTATAGTGACAACATCTAAATTCAGAAATAGTAGATGTCTGGTTAACTGGTCATAGCAATGGCAGACACAGCTATATACCATAATTGTTATTTACCAAAGCAACCAAAAGGTAATAAGCATTGTACATGATTCATCCAGCTGAACCCTATATACTGCATGCAGTTAAACAGAACCATTTCTGACAACAGCAAACCTGGCTGTGTATGTTGATGGATCATATGGAATATAATTTTTGACTTGCATCTATCTACTTGATCTGTTATCTGAT
>JAECMU010030934.1:0-15551 GCA_016106625.1 Dracogyra subfuscus | reverse complement strand
TAAAATTGTATCGACAAAACGTTGTTTACAGTATTTGCATTTGTAACTAACTTACGCGTCACACACAGACGATTGTCAGATTAACTATATGTCACAGTGTAATCGGTCACCAATGTGTTTTTCATTGGATGTATGGCATTAGTAATCTGGTCATCACCTAGGAGTAGCCAGTCGTATGTCTTGAAATTGTCAACATCGTACACGTGTAAACAAGTCAAAAATACCGAACGATACTGTCACCAACGGTTGAGTAAGAAAGTTATTTTAACGATGTCCTATTTTTCATATTTTGTATAATTATATGTATAAACTGTAATACATTTTTGTAAGATTTATAAACGTGCTGTTTTTATATTATAAAGCAGCACACTACGTATATGTTTTAAAAGCAAAAATTCCCAAATTCATCTTTGTAACAGTACTTACAGCAAGTAGAGATTTTGGACAAAATTGTGTTTGGATTACTATTGGCGACATATTTCATGTGATGTTATTTGCGATGTGTTTGGATTACAATTGGCGGCACATTTCATATTGTGTGGTTGGATTTAAATTATTTTGTTTAACTCACCATGCAAGGTGTTTCCCGGGCAACTGACAGTTCATTCACCAAGTCACAGTTGCACATGCCAGGCATGAGTCCGAACTGACAGTAATAGGCACACGGACCAAATTCTTCAGGAGGCGGAGGAGGAGGGGGAGGGGCGGCGCCTATCTGAACAGCTGAATAATACAATAACGTGTCAATGTAATTTACGCAATCATCAAGGAAACATATATCTTTAAAACTGAATCTGTTCACTATCAGTAAAATGCATTTAAAAATAATTGTGGTAATTTCTATATTGGGTCACACAGCATAAGTTTTGGAATCTAATGGTAAATTATTACTCATGGATTTAGATAAAACAAAAATACCGGTATGAATATTTTGAAAGGCGTTTATTTTAATGCAAACACGTACACAAATCCCTAACCCCAACCCAACGGAAGCAAACAACAAAAAACATGACCCCTCCCCCTCCCCCAACGCATTTCACCTTTAGTTTGTACCAAACGTTACAACATGCATCTAACACCATAGGTACTTGATGCCAGGATAATAAACCATTTCGCAATAACACTAGTACATGATGTGGTTACTACATATTAGCCACTATGGGACGGGAGTTTCATATCGAAAGCCTATTGTAATCAAGGAATGTCTACTATTGTTCTTAAATAACATGTTGTCGAAATAGTATACTCCCAATGTCCGATAAATTGTCAGTACTAGTTTTTATTTGTTTTATTTTTAACCGCACCCTATGCAAAGCGTTTTGGTCCGCGTTTTGTTCCCGGTCGGGCCGAAGTGAGAATTTTACCCGACGCATGATGCAAATTTTAAAACACGAAACTACTTGAGAAGTATGTAAAGATAAGAACAACATTAATTTTACAGCTTAAGTTGCAGCATATGCTTCTTGAAGAAGACCTTATGACGTTGATATAATCAGGTATGAAAAAAACATCATTACAACCATTAAAAGATTATTTACCATACTTTGACCAGGTACTTTTTTTTAATTTTACGTTTTATTACATCTTTATAAAGCAGCTTAGAGATTTAAAAAGTTCCATTAATTATTTTTCCAGTACTGTAAATTTATATTTTTGTGTTCAATGTTGGGGAAATGTCACCGTGACTAACGTCAGACTCTGCTAAACGCTTGTAACAATATAGGCTATGTCTCAGTGGGTGACTCTTAATATATAGAAATAAAACATGCTTTCTAATTATTATAAGTATTCAACATATTTTAATTTATATTTGTATTATTATTATTACTATCTTCTTTTTTCCTCGTTGACCATAACAATACTTCTAGGGTGTTTTTTTATGTAGTACGTGCTTTGGAGGGGTTAATTTTGGGGTATATTGAGAATAATGAAATTATCCTGACATCAAGTGCCTACGTCCATCACAGATACACTAGATTATATCAATACATTAACACAACATTCTTTGTTAAAACATAATTAATACATATGTATATGTATATACACACACACACACACACACACACACACACACACACACACACACACACACATATATATATATACATACATACATACATACATATATACATACATACACACATGAATTAATGAATGATTAAATTACAGAGATGTAATCAGTGAAGTACAATGCTGACAACTGTCATACACACCCCGCATATTGTTTTTAAGGTATCGGTTTAGATTAGGTAACTTCTAGTTTGTTTACCTGGTGAAGATTCTATGATGGAATAGTGGAATAATATTACCGTTACAATATAAAATAATAATAATAATAATAATAATAATAATAATAATAATAATACCTGAAGCCGTGATCGCCAAAATGAAGACGACGAACGCTGACGTCAGTATGCTTGACATATCCATCTATTAAAAACAAAACATGAAATGTAACACTTCCATTAGTTTTCAAATGTACATCTCGAAATGTTTATAACATTTGGTTGCGTCAATTAATTAATACAATTTAATTTTCAACATTATTTTTAATTAATAGTTTAACAATAGATGTTGATATCTACGTTACTTTTTTGTAATAATAAAAAAACGACCTTAGTAAGTAGTGCCTCTGAGTGTAATAAATATACACTCTTAACTTAATAAATATAGTTTTATTAGCGGGATAGTCTTATTAGTGGGTTACTATCATTTTATGAAGATTACTATTTCTATACAATTATAAAATAAGAAATATATAAATATAATTCATTTGAATTATTTACAGTGAACACTAAAATAGAATTAAGAACTAATGTCAATATGAATTTATAAATACTGAATAATAGTCAAATTATATGAAAAACGTGTCTATTGTCCATTGTTGAATTTGACATTTCTAATAGCGATGTTGCGTATATCGATTTTTTTATTTATTATTTTTTTTTTTTTTTAACGACGCACTCAACACATTTTAATTACGGTTATATCGGCGTCGGACATATGGTTATGTCGAGAAAAAAACCCAGTGGTCAGTTGACGGGGATCGATCCTAGACCGACCGCACATCAGGCGGGCACTGTACCACTGGGCCATGCTGCCCGCTTATATCGAAATAGTGATCAACATAACTCGCTCAAAATACACAAACTCACTTTGTCAATGTCGCCCCTCTAAATACACTTGTTTTGTTACCTATGGGATTAGTCGGTTATCTTGTTGTAGCGATATTTTAGTTAACAAGTAGCTCCGGATGACTGTACCGGCCTCAGTGATGTCGTGGTTAAGCCATCAGACTACAGACTAGTAGATACAGGGTTCGCAGCCCGCTAGCGGCTCCAACCCATAGTGAGTTCTAACGACTCAGTGGGAAGGCGTTAAGCCAGTACACCATCTTCTCTCTTATAACCACTAACAAATTAATAACTAACCAAATGTCCTGGATAGACAGCCTAGATAGTGTTTGTCTAGGACAATATATAAACACGAAAATAAGTTGAAATGAAATGAAATGGGATGATTGTGAATGTGTATCTTCAACTAAACAATAATATATACTTGTCGAGGCAACTGGGAATTAAAAGGTAATTGCAGTGATCCTCTTTTTAATAAGTTACCTCACTGGTATAGTCTGTCACTATAATCGGAAGTGTACAGGCTTGCGGGACACTTGACAGATTGCAGTATGACAACAACCAATCAGCGCGTTACATCGCCCATTAATACTAACAAGGTGACGCTGGTTTCCGGAAACTAAAAGTACCGGTATTCATTTTGTATGCTCTATAACGAAACCATTAGATGCGTGACTTTTCAATATTTGTGTAAACGAAAAATGTAGAAAATTAGTTATCATAATTTGGTCGCTTTCACGGGGTTGAAATGCATTAAAAAATAACAATGCGACTGACTTTACTGGTCGTAATCCGAAATAGCGGGAAGATCTTAACGGGATAGTTTTACCTATATAATAATAAGGAAATATTTAGTTTTTTAGAAAGTGGATTTAATAGGCGGAGTGGTCTTATATATACATATGAATGAATATGATCCGATTGGACTTTTGTTTTATTCTTAGCTTATGATCTGATATCTCTGTAGTTTTATTGACTGGTTAACTATACGTGAGTTTTAGCCAAGCACACTTGTTACATTACACCTTTTATACCTGTGAGTTTTCGGTTTCTCCTCATTCTCTTCTGTATTATACAGACGAAACGTTCAGTTAACACTTTTTTAACTTGTGTTGTGGGTTTTTTAATGTGGATGATTTTAGACAAAGACTTTTGGTTTTGCGTAATTACTTTTTTTATAATTCATGAACACTTTTGTTTTAGTCATATGTAATTTGCTATGGCAATAAATTGACTTAAAATAATAACAAAAACAAAGAAAAACCATAACAAAATCGTTTTTGTCCTATACGTTATTTATAATCTTTGAAATTTATATTATTTAAAAAAAAAAAAACCTAAAAAAAAACCGGTTGCACTTCCAAACCCCTTTACAGGGGTACGAACTGGCGCTATACAGACTGGGTGCAAGGTCGAAGGATCAAATTCCCTTGGTGAATCTCTTCTAGGATTATATTTTCCCGTCCCAAATAATGCCTCATAAAACAGATCCCTTGTTACTAATGGAAAATGAAAAGAATTTCCACTGTATCACAATGACCAAATGTTTAACATCCATAGCTGATGATTCATTAATGTGCTCTAGTGAGTCGTTAAACAAAATATAGCGGGCAGCATAGCCCAGTGGTACAGTGCCCGCCTGATGCGCGGTCGGTCTAGGATCGATCCCCGTCAGCTAACCACTGGGTTTTTTTTTTCACGACATAACCATATGTCCGACGCCGATATAACCGTAATTATAATGTGTTGAGTGCGTCGTTTAAAAAAAAAAGTTTTTTTTTTTTTTAAACAAAATAAACTTTAAACTTTTTTCTTTTTAAAACAGTTTTACTGAATGATTATACATAAATATATAATAAAGTAAATACAATTTTCAATAGTTTAAAGGGACATTCCTGAGTTTACTGCAATTTGTAAGATGTTATCGACTAACAGACACTTTTTAACGATTGTAATCACATATCAAATATACTTTTCTGCATAAAATATATGTCTTTTTGGTACGTTTGAAATTATTTGCAGATAAAATCCAGATTGGGCTTCTTACAAATATGAAGACAACCAGAAACACATCGAATATACAGATAAATATATTCTAAACAAGAAACTATATATAATATGTAAGTTTAATCGTAGAAATATTTTATTGGTCAGAAATATCTTACAGTGCAGCAAACTCAGGAATGTCTCTTTAACAGACTAATTATAAATATTCAACACAGTTTTCGTTTTTAATTTTAATATTTAACATACCTGACTATACATTATTCAACAAGAATTCCTATAGTTTGCAATATATGTGTATAAAAAACCCAAGCTTACATTTCAGTGACCAGTCCCAATGTGAGTCGCTACCTGTAACCTTTTGCGCTGTCTCGTAGAGATGGGAGACATTAATATCCATGTTTAGGTCATTATCCTGTCACTGGGCGTGTCCGAGGTGATATGCGCCGACAGGTCAATGACGTCCTTAGATCGCTAGACGTATTTGCGACACAAAATGCAGGAAAAAAGTCACGAATATTCTCTAAACTGCGTCTTTGATGTATAGCTTTGAACTGAGTGAGAATCAACGAATCAGAGGCAGCAAATAAGATTGAAGAGGAAGCTAGAGACAGTTACACATAAAAATAGACAAATAGATCAACAGACACATAGACACGAGATGTGAAGATTATAAAACTTATGTCATGTCATAGGGTTTAACGTGCACATTCAGAACAAGCTGTTGTAGCGCACGCCTGTCTTTCGTCCAAGACAGTATAAAACTTAAAATGCATTCACCCTTTATTGTGACCATAATCGTGCTTAGTGAACAATCATACAAAAACATAATTTGATTGCACAACACCTTGACTTTGTTTTAAAAGTAACACTAAATCTACTGGACATCTTCGACAGGTCACGACGAATCTACAACGTAAATAAATAAAGTGAACCCAATATCTATTATTTTAATGTTTTATTTTAGAACAATTTATTAATTGATTTGAACATAATGGTCCCGAATTCACATATACTATACAAGTACATATAGAGTTATAAATGTAACTTTGTGGATAAGAACTAGAAACCAGTTATAACGTGTGTTACAGTTACCTCTATTGACTAATGCCAGAAGACTAAAACAAAGTTAAGTTTTGTTTAACAACACTAGTAGAGTACATTGATTAGTTAATCGTCGGCTGCTGGATGTCAAACAATTGGTAATTTTGAAATATAGTCTTGAAAGAAAATCCGCTAAATTTTATCCAAGAGTAGCAAGGGATCTTTTATATGAACCACCTCTCTCAATATCTATGTGGTCCGTAAAGCTGCATTGTCTGGTTTCAATCGTATACAGTCAAGTTCTAAGTTCAAATACAAGCATAACTGCACTTTTAATTCACTCGCGAGTTGTCGGCATTAACGCATATCGCCAAATGCTTACTAGCCAGTTATAATAATGTTCGCCATTTTGTAATACCGTACGGATTCTAGCAGTCATTCCTCGCAGCCAATTACGTTAGCAGCAGACACGCATGGCGACGTTCTAAACCCCGGACTCGTACGCCTTTTATAATGCGTGTTGTGGTGTAATTTATACAAAACTAGTTGAACATCCTATATTTCTGTAGTACAGAAGGATTTTTAAAGTGATACTTCAGATATTATAAAAGTACTTAATAAAATGATAAAGTTGTATTTATACGGATATTAGTAACAATAAGACTGTGAAAATTAGTCTTGGTTGTCATTTTGTTTTTGTGTTGTTTTTATGTGAAGATACTCTTTAAAAAATTTCAGTTGTAGTGAATAATAAAAATTAGCATAACAGTGTGTTTAAAAGTGTGAACTACAGGTAGCAATCGAAAGGCGTACGACTCCGATGTTTATAACGTCGACATGAGTGCTGAAATTAGCTGCTATCGTAATTGTCTGCTAGGAATTGACTCCTCTATTTTTTAATGCAACAATAACCGAACCGTACTATTTTTAGCCCAGTGGGGGCCCGCCAAAAGTGTCCTACTTTCAAAATTCTGGGTTTATTTTTAACTTGGAGAAGCCAGTGTAGTGAAACCAATTCAGCCTGTGGCGTCTTATATGCACCAAACGTAATGGGATTTTCTGTTCTATTATATGCTTAAATAATAAAAATATTCCAGACAGTGCCGCTTTAACCATATGTCTGACGACATATAGCTGTAAATAAAATGTGTTGAGTGCGTCGTTAAATAAACATCTCCTTCCTTTAAAGTTTTACGTATTACGGTATTATATTGTTCATTGCTACTTTTTTTACAACACAGTTTAACGACTGACACTTTAAAAAATTATTTCCATAGAAGCAAGAACAGAGTGGGGTTTCTACAGATAATGCATTGCACACCCCTCCCCTGCCAATTAAAATAGTATTAATATATAATACATTGCTCCCCCATCCCAGTTACTATCATCGTCAACGACTATAATGTTTAATGTTGAAACTCAAAACAATACATTAAAATAAATGAAACATACGTGTGCTATACAATATAAATGAATATGATACGAGATAGATTGAAGGCATAGTATATTTACACAATACATAATATATAAATACATATAAAACAAAAACAAAAACGTTGCCAAATAGAATATACGTATGTAAGATAATATTATAGTCCATAGAATATTAACAAATAATTGTGGACTATATTGACATCACTTCAATATTAATCATTAACGTGACTTCAACAATGTTTCCGTGTATCAGTTCTGATGTCAGATGGAAAGGGATTTAGTGAGACACGAACTGGAATAGTTATGAGCTATGTACAAGGTATATACAAACTTCAAAAGCTATATCTTGGCGTACCTGGTCCTCTTGACTATACATATTTTTTACTATACAAATAATACGAATTATACAAAGGAATAAAGTATCTTCCCGAGCTATATAAAAACATATTAAAGCCATTTTCAAACTAAAGAAAGCACACTTTCAAAAACGTTTTTTTTTTGTCCTCAGGAGAAATGAAATACCAAATTGTCACACCCCTTCGTAGATATGATCCTACTAGGACCGGATTTAGACCTCGGGGACCCGGATCAGGGGCCTGGGGCACTTCAACATGTAAATTAAATTACATGACAAATAAACAAAATGAACTAATTTTATAATTATTAATTTTGTTTATATAATGGAAGTCCTTAGCCTGGGGAGGGGGGCCCTCTGGCAGGGGGGCCCGGTGTAATTGCTCCTTATAAATCCGGCACTGGGTCCTACTAGAGTTTACATCATATTTTGGTTGAAGCTAAAATACACCATAATCCCAAATAAATTACAAACATAATTTAATAATAACAATAACAGAATATAACATTGTGTAACATGTTCACAGTCAGCTACTTCTTAGTGTGTTTCACTATACAATACTTTCATGTATAAAACATGCAAAAACATATACATATCTACTATGTACAGGCTATTTAATTAGCGTAACATAATATATTCGTTGCTATAAATATATACACGTATGCACTAACTACAGAGTACCCATACACATTATATGTTGTAATATTGCAGACTGTACAACACAAAATGTATCCAGTCACCAAATAACTGTGTAGAAAAAACAAATGTCTTTCTTTTTTTATAATGTTTTCTGTTAATCCATCACCAGTCACGTTTGGTTAAGGGAAATGACGTCATTCCCTTTTATTGAGGCATATCCATGCGCAGTGCCTATAGGAACCGAAATGATTAGCGTTTCCATCGCAACCTCCGTAAACGAACATCTCGCACTTGCCTGATATTTTGTTGTAAAAGTAGCGGTAGTGTCTCTCAAGACACAACCCCTGGTCCACATGTTCCAAACAAGCTGAAAAAACAACAAAAACAGAATGTAATAATACAGTCAACCATCATTATCTCGACTCCTGTTATCTTCAGCCCAGGGTATCAGGTAGTACTAAACCAAATAACTTCAGGCTGGGTCAAAGTTCGAGGTGCACCGAACTTTTGACAGAGACATTAACACCACAAGTTCTGTGATTGGTAATAAATGTGAGTGTGTTGATTATTAAAAAGAAAAACACCACAAAAAACAAAACAAAAAAACCCCAAACAAACACCACACAAACAAACAAAAAACAACAACACTTTCATCTGGGCATAAAATGTATGTAATTATATTTCATCTAATACCACCGTGTTATGTAGCCTTGTGCTTGAAACATGTATGGGGTACCTGTAAAAAAAGTACTCAGATTTTGTTCGGAACTAGAGTAGTCACAGACGCTACCCGTTATCTCTGAGCAGCTTCACCCTGCAATGATTTCTGATTCACGTTATGGGTGAGGGATGGTAGTATTTATATCCGTGGTGTTTCTGTCGATTGATACGCTGCAAGTAGGAGTTTTCGCCACATATATTACTATTGTCGTCTACGGGATTTGATTTGATAGCATACACCCATCACGAGGTTGAGATATATCCAACTGCATATTTTGTTTTACTAACAATTATTATTTTTGTATCGATCCACCTATATCACGAATATTTTATATTTTGAACCATCGATATCTCGAAATATTTGGTTAGGTACCTTCAATATTGAAATAACGATGTACGAGTCGTATTTAAAGTTACTGACCCTTTTCCCATTTCGTGTAAAACACATTTTGAGTTATCACACACACACACACGCGCACGCGCACGCGCACGCGCACACACACACACACACACATACACCACACACACACACACGCACACGCGCACGCGCACGCGCACGCGCACACGCACACGCACACGTACACACACACACATACGAGACAGCCAGGCACAAACTGTGTTTGCCCAAGAAGTTGTAAGTAATGTGTAATTTAACGGTAAAGAAACCTTTTTGATAGCCGAATTGTTTTTTTACACGGTCAGTACCTTTAAATACTGTGATATTGTAAATAAAATATTACAAACCCCAACATCTACTAGCCTTAGGCTTAAAACACACCAGGTCTGAGTCTAGGTCTTGGTCTGGGTCTAGGTCTAAGTCTGGCGAGGATGATGCCAGTTCAAAATGAAATGCAATGAATGGAATGTGGCAAAACACACCGCGTCTGTAGTGACGTCAACCACAGATCTGGCAACAGACGTCATAGAACAAACGCTATATTTTCACACTGCCAGACTGGCAGCTGCACAATGTTCGAACTTTACTCATACACACCTGTATATATCAATAGACCATACATTAGTTTTGCTAACACATGTTTTCTTTACACATGTACGTGTTAATATTTCAAGACATATGACTGGCTGCTTCTAGGTGTTGACCAAGTCACCAATGCCATACGTCCAATAAAAAACAGAACGGTGGAAATCGATTCTACTGTGACGTATAGGTAACCTGGCAATCAGGTGTCTGTAACGCGTAAGGCAGCTACAAGTGCAATGGGCTGTAAATGTCTTTTAGTCGATAAAGATGTTAACAACTCCTTAAAGGGTGTATACTACCAAATCAAGTCCCATAGACGACAATAGTAACATATGTGGCTAAAACCCCTACCTGCTGCGTATCAATCGACATAAACGCCACGGATATAAATACTACCACCCCTCACACTTAAAGTGAACAAGAGAAAATTGGGGGTCAAGCTGCTCGGTTCTGAGATAACGGGTACCGTCTATGACTACCCTAGTTCCGCACAAAATTCGAGTACTTTTTTTACAGGTACCCCATACATGTTTCAAGCACAAGATTACTTGACACGTTAGTACTAGATGAAATAAAATTGCATATGTTTTTTACCCAGTTGAAAGTATTATTTTTTAGAACCAACACACTCACATTTATAACCAATCACAGGACTTGTGGTGTTCACCTCGAACTCTGACCCAGCCGGAAGTTATTTGGTTTAGTACTACCTAAAACCTGAGTTTTGAGAATATGTAAGAAATAGAATAATACATTCGTGTCCGTTAGATACCATGTATCTTACAACTCGTTGTTTAAAGACGTACCAAACTCGCTTTCGCTCCTTAGATACAATTTAAAAAAACTCGTTGTGAGATAAATGGTATCTAACGGCCACTCATGTAGTATTCTCTATATAGCATTAACACTAGAGTTGTTAAAGCAGTAGATGTATTTGTATTTTGTATTAGTAAAAATGTTATAATAGGGCGATAACTAAACTGTAGAATTTGGCGTCTCAAAAATAAAAACTGACCTTTTGGAATCGGGATGCAGACCGGTCGACTGCCGTACATCTTACACCTGCTACCAGGACGACATCGTTTTGTCTGAAACAGAAATAACAGCGTGAAACCAGAGTGTGAAACCAGAGCGTGAAACCAGAGCGTGAAACCAGATTATAAAACTACAGTATAAAACCAGTGTGTATGTGTGTGTGTGTGTGTGTGTGTGTGTGTGTGTGTGTGTTTAAGTAAATAACAATATACATATAATAACAGGCAAGTATTAATGATAGTTAATTTACTGTTGAAATAATAGTATTACGATAAGGGATGTAACTGTTATAGTTCATGAGCGAATAAAATGTGTAATAGTTACTTCCCATTAATGCACTTTCATAGTACACACAATGTTTATTTGTTTTTTTTAACAACACCACTAGAGCACATTGATTTATTGTTGGATGTAAAAGACATGATAATGCTGACTCGTAGTCATCAAAGGAAACCCGCTAAAATTTTTATAATACAGCAAGGGACATTTTATATGCACTTTCCCACAGACAAAAAACAAAACAAACACATCCCATGGCTATTGACCAGTTGTGGTGCACTGGTTGGAACGAGAAAAACCCATCAGCGGAATAGATCCACCGAGGTGGTTCGATCCTGCGACACAAGCACCGAAAGCGAGCACTCAGCTGACTGACACAAAAGAGTGAAGACGCTAATGATATCCCAGTATTACTTACATGACAGAGGTCCTTGGTGGGTTTATACATTGTGAGGATCTGACACTGGGCCTTGCAGCTGAGAGGTACTAACTTCATGTTGCAGAGAGGCTTGCAGGCGGATGGCTTGGGTCGTGCTTGGAATGCAAGTCCTGAAATAAGCGACATTTTGTGTTCAGGGGGGTGAATGAATGAATGAATGAATGAATAAATGAATGTTTAATGACACTCCAGCATAAACAATACTCATCGGCTATTATGTGTGAGAAAAGGTAATGAGGGCGAGTATGACTGGTTTCTGTTGTATCCAGGGTTCATAGCCTTAACGACCAAACAAATGCAAAGACTTTGAAAGACTTTTACACAGCGGTCAAAAACAATGGAATGCGATAACAATACCAAATCAGTTGCCGTCTTTCTATTTCTATAGAAGTTAGAATGGTTACTTTCTGGGGAAACCTTATTTATACAAATAAGATGTCATCACAGTTGTATTACTTAACGTATGCTATTGATTCACCATGGAATATATTTGTGAAAAATATTTTAGATGAATGTGGACTGTCATATGTTTGGACTTTCCAGAATTTTACTAATGTTCATTGGTTACGTGAAAGGGTAATCCAGGTTTTACAAGATCAATTTTTACAAAAATGGAAAAGTGAAATTAATGTGTCTCCAAAGAGTATTAACTATAGAATGTTTAAAAATGAATTAAAACTAGAACACTATCTTACTAAGTTGTCTCAGAAGAATTCAAACGTAATATGCAAATATAGAAAATGTAATGTGAAACTCCCGATTGAAACAGGAAGATGGTATAATATTCTTAGAGAAAACAGAATGTGTCATATATGTAATCTTGACGAAATTGGAGACGAATTTCATTATATATTTAAATGTAATGATCCTATAATATTAAATGCGAGAAATAATATACCCGAGAAATATAAGAAATGTCCAAATATATTTTCATATAATGAACTGTTTAACTGTACAAATGTTGTTGTTTTGAAGAAATTATGTTTGTTAATAAGAACTATATGTGAGAGAGTGTGTCCTTCATGTTAAACGACCACGCATGTGCAGTATTTGTTTGTATTTATATATATGTATTCCATTCTTCTCTACACTGTAACCTACAGTTTATGAGAATAAAATTCATTGTCATTGTCCATGGCAAGAAATTAATATTTTTTACATGCATCATGACAGGCTAAACCTTGTAACTGGAAAATATCAAGCGCATGTAGCTGCAAAAGATATCATAGCTTTGGCTATGATTTGTGAGAATTTAAGGATTTAAAAAAACCTTTATTACAATTCAAAGACTTTCAAAGACCTAAAAATATTTATTTTTTATTTCAAATTCAAAGACTTTCAAATAATTTAAACACCGCTACGAACCCTGTGTAACCTATCTTATCACACTCATTTAAAAGAACAGTTTAGTGAGCGACAGTAAGCGCTCAGCCTTTTTCAACAAGGACGCCTTTAAATAGACAGTATCCCGTATCACCTGGAGTGAATCGGTTAATAAACCACCTATTCGGACCGGTACTGAAACCTGATGCGGTTATATAGCAAAACACTGAGACGGAAATGTTCTCAGTTTTGGAGTGAAAATAAATATTTATACAATGTATGTTCGCAATGGTGTATGTTGTTAGTGCCAACGAGAACCCGTTCTATTGGCAATCTTCATTTGAAGTTGGGCAATTTAACATGGGTTTCAATGACAAATGACATCTGTGTAGTGAGACCTAAGGCGATTCTAAACGATATTGTAAGAGACTTTGTTGTGTCATATGACAGGGCTGTACATAATGGAGAGCAAGGGAAGACAGTTATAATCATAAGCATACGAGAAAGTGCATGAGCAAATTCTTAAATTCGAGCAAACATTTTACCGATATTCAGGCAAAATGTGCTAAGCTGAGACCTTTTTACAATGCATTTTGTCATTCTACCTTCACAATTAGTTGTAAACCATATAAAGAAGGTAATGATTCGTTTGCAGCCCTATATAGCTGTTTGGTAGTAACGAGAATATGAATTAATGTTATTATCCACTACAAAAATGAGAGCTTATACGTATATGGTTATAAAACCACCAGAATATAGACAACAACAAAACGTTTTACTTCTATTACTGTGTCCTGATATTTGTTGTACTGTCACCCCATTTATCTGAGACTAGGCACTACCCTACATGGAACACTACGCAATACCATATTATTGTAAAATAGCTTACCTCTTGTCTGGCAGTTCACAATGGCCACTACAATGGAACACATCAAGAAACACACGCGCATATCCAACATTTTCTGAAAGAAAATATGGAAAGAGATTATTTTTATTATAATTTAGTAACTATGGGTCTTTGTGTTACATCCACTAATATGTGAAACTATATCATGACACTAATGACATCAACTGTTAAAGAAATGCCAGTACAATGCATCACTGATCAAAATGATGGCCGATTCTGTTCCGTATTTTGAACTAGTGCATACATTTTCATGTATTTGGTGAAACTCTTGCACGTTTATTATTTTCCCATTATTTTAGATGAAATGTCAGACGACATATGTGGTGGCAGTATACTCCTGACGTGTACCACCTATGGGGCAGAATATGCTCAACTTTCGCGAACACCTAATATCATCACTGTCATGACAGTGATTCACGAGAGCATGTCTTCACAGCTGTACTTATTCTAATGAGCACTGTCAAGTGCTAGTTTTGATTTAGGAACTAGTCTGGGAGTGGCAGTCCTCTTTTTGGTGGTGCAAAAGGGATGAAATCACCCAATAAAGGATCTCCTCGGGAGTGGCTGTCCTTCTATAGACGAGGCACTAGATATGGATTCATGGAATCAACCATTATTTTTCCAAAATGCCCATTCGACTCTGAATTGTGCAGAGATACGGCCCAGGGCTGCGTTTTACGAAGCGATATTAGCGCTAAGATCACCTTAGTGCATAAGGTAACTATGGACTTAAGGTGATCTTAGGGCTAAGATCGTTTCGTAAAACGGGGTCCTTGTCACATACTATGGTTTTGTCGTTCAGATCTACTAACATATAAGAAACAAACCCATCACATTTTCGTCGAGTTTTCTACCACTTAGCAACAATTTGCTGTCATATAGGAAACTATCAAAATCACAGTGAACTGTCACGACCATGACACAGCGTTATGGTATTGTCCAGGGCCCCGTTCCACAAAGCAATCTTAGCACTAAGATTACCTCAAGTTGATATGTTAAGTGTGCAGTTACGGCGATCTTAAGGCTAAGATCACTTAGTAGAACGGGGTCCAGGTTGTCATGGCGCAGAAATACAGGGATGCAATAAGCCTTAGACAATGTCATCATATACGACTGATATAATAATGTAACATTTGAAAAAGAATAACTTATAGTGATAATGCTATTTTCACACTATTGAATTTACTACAAGTTATTTATTTCTCAGCCGATTGTTTTCTAAATTGTACACAAAAATAGTATTTTGTTGTTATTTC
>JAECMU010030873.1:0-10809 GCA_016106625.1 Dracogyra subfuscus | reverse complement strand
TGTGCCGTAGTTTATAAAAAAAGTAGGCTCTGTCACTTTAAAACCAAAACAAACTTAAAGGACAAATATTTTCAATATGTACTACATCTACTGTCCGAACCAAAATGTTAACATTTGCCAAAAATTGCTCTCCTACTTTTATTTTTTGTTAGATTTTACTCACATTTTGTCAAGACAGAAATCTAGGAAAAACCATTGCAATGACACAGATTCCACATACTAGATGATAACTATATCACCAATATCAACTTCGCTGAGATCGCATAGGACAAAAAGCATGTAATATTGTGCCGGCTGCCATTTTGACTTTTTATTGAATATTCTCCAAGAGGGGTGAAAGAATATGACTTAATCTAGCAACGTCATAACATGTTATCATATAAAAGCAAACGTGATGATGTCATATTAATTTTTAAAATTATTTTTTGTTTGTTTAAATATACCACTAAGATCACTGATTTTATATTAATTATGTAACATTCCCTGGAGGCTTTTACCCCTCTTGAAGAATATTCCTTAAAAAAAGCAAAATGGCAGCCGGCTAAAAAATGCATGTATTTTTCCCTATGTATCTCAGCAAAGTCGATACTGAAGACATCATTATAGTCTCATATGTGAAAGCTGTGTCACTGTAATGGATTTTTAACAACTTGTGTGTGGATACAATTGGGGGGAAATTTAACGGTAATTAAAGGTAGGAGCACAATTGTTTGTAGTTGTTAACATTTTGGTTCAGACAGTAAAACAGGAAGCCAAATTCAGCCCCAACAAAATGATGTAACGAAGTAGAAACAGTCGGACAGCCCAAAAACCCAAAAGCACAAGTTTTGACAAGTCAGTATTGTTTCTTGCAATAGTAGGATACTTTACTGAATATATAAATAGAAATATTCTGTAATGGAGAATGTAAGAGGAGGTATAAATTTATGAAAAATAATTTACGACGTGCGAGTTAATTATTTTTCATGAATCTACACTTCTGAGTGCATTCTCCAACGTAATCCATTATTCATTTTTTTTAAATATGCGATTGCTAAATTAACTTCTATTTTATCCTTTTTAATGAAAATATTGGTTAAAATGACAAAGAATACTTTCAAAACTAACAAACGAAAACGATAGGATCCTTCAAGACCTAACCTGAACAATTCGGCCAGGAAATCATCATACGTGGATGGCTGATGTTCAGCATGATGCACGTGCTAAACGTGTAATCTCTGATTTCCAATTTAGTTTCTGACAATCTTCATGTGTTCCACCAGAATATATTACTATCACTAGTACCAGGTTTATGTGGCTTAAATTACATGTTTATTTGATGATGCAGATGTTTGGCCTCATGAGCTAAAGTGTTGTACTTGTTTACAATGTAAACGTTCTGTCAGTAGTGGGTTCGAATCCCTGACCTGAACTCATTTAAAGTGGAAATTGCATGGTTTCACAGGTGTTGATTCTTGAAAAATAATATACACCTAGGACAATAGTGTGATGTCACAGGTATGGGTTAAGTAACTCTATTGCTAATACTCACCATTCTGAGCTTTTGTGAAAGTAGTATCCTTCAATTGAATTGGTTGACTTTTGGAAACAGATATAGTAAAACCCGGCAAATGATGCACCACTGATGTCCTTAATCGTGTGGTCAGGAACGAGGAAGTGCTCCTATAAATTACATAATTAGGTAAAAAATTACAATTACACAGCTATCAGATGAAGTGTAATAATAATGAACAACAATTATAAAATTATAATTAAAAACTGATTATATAACATAGAACACTGGAAGCTCCTTAACATGTAAATTACCATAAACTACTTGGAGTTGAATCGGACTAAAATGTTTTTCATAATATGACTTTTTCAAACCATATTTATAATGGAAAAACAACAACAAAACATAACAAACAATAAATAAGTCGCCCACTTTTGTAAATATGACATAGCTTCTGCTAAATATGAAATTGTCAAGATTGATCATAATAATTCAGGTATACTAGAATTAAACCCTTCCACACCCAATGTTATAATAAAAAGTGGCATGTATACAAGTTGCAACTGTTTTAATCAGCATCAGATCAAAACACAGGCCTATGAGAACAAAACATTTGGATAACAGGCTGGAGCAAATATAAGAACGTCCGAACTGTTAGAGCGAAGGAGAAAGAAGGAAGTTGAGGTCACATGACCAGAACTAGGAAGATGTACATCAGAAGATTTCGTAGCCATTCTGCTGTTGAATGTTCAGACCGGAAGGAGGAAAAGGGAGGTAATACACACAGTCAGAGATCAGGATAGAGTATAAAGACAATTTATAGGTTATCCCTCGAAAAAAATTGTATATCATTTTTGTGTAACTCATTATGACCTTGTAAACAATATTTTAAATTAAATGCACTAACAGAAAATGAATAACGTAAAACTAGACTTGCATCAGTTGTAAGTCAGTAAATCTATCCCATGTTGCAAAGTCTAATAAATTACATCTCACGATAACCACAGGGCATGGGCGTACATAGGGGGGTTTCGATGGGTTCGACCCCCCCCCCCCCGAAATAGCTTTTTTATATTTTAATATATCTGACATTATTATATTTACTCAACATAGAAATATATCTCTCCAATCTATTTTGGAACCCCCCTTTTGAAAATTAAACCCCCCTTTTTAAAATCCTATGTATGCCCATGCAGGGCTTCTAGATATTCAGTGTTAGGCTCCATGCCCGACGGCTAGTGAAAACAAAAATGTCAAATGTTGCAGTTAAGTCTATTTTGTAAATATGAAATCTTGACCCCCTCTCAACCCCCAATGTTAGTATTTTTAAGCTTTACCTCCCTCTTTAGGTGACATATCTGATAATTACTCTTATTTAGTAAACTTGTATTAATTTAAAGTAAAGTAGGGCTAGTGAATTTTTAATCATGGCTAGTAAATTTAAAAAAATCAATGAAACCATGACTAGTGGATTTTAAAGAAATTCTAGAAGCCCTGGATCATAATCCAATGTTTAATTTCAGTATTACCTTCCATCTCATGAAGACATAGTCTGTGTTTTTCAATTCATCATAGTCGAAAGAATCATTGTTGAAACTTTTTGCAAACTGGTAAAATGACAGGAATTTCCCCTGAAATATGAAAAATATTAATTTAATAAGAACAAATTTATCTTCTCAATGAAGTAAAAACATTTTTTAACAAATATCATCTGTCCAGGAAACATTTAGTTCAATATCCTGTCACCATTCACTACTACACAAGTTTCAGATATTGCTACACAATTTTAAAACATTAAATAGTAGTTGCTAATAAATTTCCAATAGACTAGAAATATCGCTAATCAAGATTTTGAAAATGAAAAAAACCCCAGAAGAAATACAAAATGTGTCATATTTATTGTGTATTGACCTAAGTCATCTTATTCATATTTATTGTGTATTGAATAGATTCTTCTATTAAACATTTGCAGGATGTCACTTCAGTTTTGTAAATCTATATAAAAGAAATGTCAAAAACGTAGTCTTGATCACAAAATTTCAACATGCATTGATTTGTCAATCAAAGTTTGGGGTCTGATTTCCTTCTTTTGCCATGTGATGTTGATAACTTACAACATGTCCTAAATGTTTTTGTCACTATAGATATATAAAAAAAGTAGGAGAACTCTAGTAAGAATTTACAATTGCCAAAACTGTAAGGTATATTACTATTATTAGTTGTGGGGAACAGCTATATGATAATAATAAATTAACTGGGCAAACATTACAACTGGTAGTTCAGCAATACAGTAGGTTTTATGACCACCAAAGATCTTAGGACTACTGGGATCAAAAATGAAATTTGAATGTTGAAGGTTTTTTTAAATCAGTAAATCGCAAATTCAAACAGCAAAAATGAATAAAAACAAATAATAACAACTGTATGAGCAACAGAATGAAAAAGGTTGACAGAAATAATGTTCCGTAGCGATTAATCGACCTTCCTGGAAATGGTCAAAATCAAGGATGACACCCCACGCACATGTATGGGGTTAGCTGCCCGATGCACGTGCAAACTATGGAATGTGTTTCTGTGTGTTGATAAACAGACCTGAATATTCTTTATATGTTCGGTCTAATAGTTGATATTAACATTAATATTTTAGGTTCCCATACTTTTTTCAAGAGTATATATTAAAATATAGCTAAAAAAGTATACTATATTTTCTATAGGCTGGCAGACTAGTAGAAATTCTGGCAGGCTAGTAAATCTCAGTTGGTTCTGGTCTGGCCGACTAGCGAAATATTTCCATTTCTGCACACCAGCTAAAATTCCCAAAGTCAAAGCCATGGATGTCAAGTCAAAGTTTCGAAATAAAACACTGTTATTGATTCCACATCATCTCAAACATGCTTGGACTGAACTGACAGCAAAGATGATTTCCAGACATAATGAGATTGGTTTCTGCTTATTACCCAATGTTTTTTGTCAACCTCTTCATCTGCATCCCACTTTCTGGTAAGGAATGGGTGTTTCTGACTGATAATTTCACCATCGAAGAATGTTGTCAACGTCGGGAATTCTTCCGTCAGACCACTGATCTTCAGATAGCCACAAAGATAGGAATTATCCATGTCAACATACTGAAATGTTTAAAAAGAAATCTTATTAAAACTTTGTCTAAAGAACATATTCAATACATGATATTGCACATGAATCCAGTTTCGAGCACAACACACATTATATTGTATCATATTCAGGGCTAGCTATGGCTATGTAGAACATGGTCACCAAATTATGTATTAAATGCAAAAAATGGCAGAAACCCACAAATATTTTCAACAAAATATCAATTATACATGCAATTCTTCACTAATTTAAAATAAAATTCGCCAGTTGTGTTTAATAAAAGTTGCAATTGACGAATTTGGCGAGTGGCAGAGCTAGCCCTGATTTTAAAACATATATCAAAAATAGATTCCATCTTTAACAAATGTTATTATATGTCTTTATAGCTATAGCAGGGATTCTAGAATTTTTATAAAATCCATTAGCCATAAGATCAGAGATTTAAAAAATGTACAAGCAACAATTAAAAATTCACTAGCCCTACTTTACTTTAAGTTACTACAATTTCACTAATTAATAGTAATAATCAGATAATATGTAACCTAAAGATGGAGATAGAGCTTAAAAACACTAACATTGAGTGGTGATGGTGTGGTTAGGATATTCATATTTTCAAAATAGACTTAATTGCAGCATTTGACCTCTTTATTTCCACTAGCTGTCGGGCATGGCAATAGTAATTATTTACTAGCCCAACACTTATATTCACTAGCCATGGGAGTGGGGCTACTATAATCTAGACGCCCTGGCTATAGTCTACACACTGTTATTAAAGTTAAAGTTTGGTTTTGTTTAATGCCACCAGAGCACACTGATCAATTTATTCCTCATCAGCAACTGGATGTCAAACATTTCATAATTTCGACATATAATCTTAGAGAGGAAACCTGCTACATTTTCTTCTGGTAAACAGGTTATGTTAGCGCTATGATATTTTACACCCATCACAGGCTCTGACGTCACTATCACACATAGCCTATAATGGTTATGATCTATAGGTATAATAAGCTAAGATAGCTAAAACAATATAGGTCTTGGACTACGGTTCTATGTCTATTCTGAATGCCATTGCTGGTATTGTGACAAGCTGAGGTTGGGACAAACGTTCCTGAACTGTGAGTAGATTAGTTTGTTTTGTTTAGCGGCACCAATAGAGCACACTGATTTATTAATCATCGGCTATTCAGGGGCCAATATTTCGAAATCTCAGGTGACCGCAAGTTGGTTCACATGGATTTTACCTATGTAACTAATTGTTCAGTTACGTGAATTATATTTGCATAACCTGTTGATTACCTGATCGGTTACCTCAAAGTTATGTTGAAATTATATTTTAAATACATAACTTTTAGATCAAACATAAAATTAAAACAAAATACAAAAGAAAACACTTTATAAAACGGTTTCTTTAATGCTTGCAAATCGAAAGAAGTAACTTGTAGATGATTCTTTTGTTTTTGTACGATCACAGCATTGTAGATTTATTATTATTGTTATTATTATTTACCACTTGCCATCATGATCGCAAAAAGTAATTTTTAGTTGCCCGAATCTAAAAAACACTGTCCTCGGGCACTGGGCCACTGTATTCTAGAACCTCTGTGCAGAGGAAAAATGTCCATTCCCTGCAAAACACTCAGCCACTCACTGGTGCATGACTAGACTAATACTTTTTTTATTTAAATATCAAATAAAAGCTACCATTTGTCACTGATAATATATAAAATTTAGTATACAGCAGATTTTAACAAAACCACCAAAAACCCAAACAACAAATATCCAGTTCCTCTATACTATAAAATAGGCTACTTAATGGGGTTGCTAGTCACTTCTTACCATGGTCATTTCATACCATAGTCATTTTGTACCTAATTTGGTCGTTTCGCACCCTGGTCATTTCACACCCAGGTTATTTTGTACCATTGCAAAAAGTCATTTCGTACTATAACATAACAATTTATAACAATCACCCTGTAGTGTCTTTTACAAAACTAACATAAAATTACAAATTTGTAATTAATTTAAGGGATATTTTATCAGTAAAAATTATTGCCACTTTGTATAAACATTAGCAATTGGCTAATTTGACAATCAGTAGGATCGTTAATGTTTTAATGGATGTTATTGTTTATTTTTTAAGCAAATAAGATGCAAATAAGTAAGTTTGAAAAGAAGACCTAATAAATAAATAATATTTTATTGGTCCATTATGTTGTTGGCAATTAGTAGTAAATACCATATACGGCTCTTAATTGTCAGGTAAAATGGAAATAACAGTTGACTGGTATTATGGGTGTCAATAATGATATGCCGCACAATAACGTGCACGGATTTTCAAACTGTCAAAATAAAGTTTTTAAAAAACCCACTTTTTTTATGCTATAGTCGATTCATTTTCTATATGTTATGTTGGTATGAAATGACTGTTCACAATGGTACGAAATGACTAGGGTACGGAATGACTTTCTGCAATGGTACGATATTACCAGGCAGCATGGTATGAAGTGACTATGATTCCTTATTGGTGCATGATCAGATTAATACAAATAAATCTTTAAATAACATAAAAAGAAAGACCACAAGTAACTGATATTTTGCGGTGACTATGCCAGTGTCTACGCTTAAAATTTTGTTTGAGTAGCCATCTGGGCAAGTGGTGACAGCACTTTCACTTGCCCGTTTCTGTTTTCACTTGCCCAAATAATATTTTCTAAAAAAACAAAACAATAGTAGTAGTACACACCACAGCCTTTGATATACCATTCGTGGTGCATTGACTAGAACGAAAAACAGCCAAATGACCCCACTGATGGGGACTGGTCCCACATTGACCAACAATCTTGCGTACGATTCACCACCGGGCTACATCCCACCCGTTGGGTACTACTAAATCTGACAGTGACTACATATTTACTAATATTTGTTTTATTACATGCAGATAAGGACAGAAGTGAATGCAGTGTATAAATTTATAAAAAAAACATACAATACATTGATTTGTTAATAATCGGCTACTGGGTGGATGTCAAACATATATGGTAAATTCAATATATAGTCTTAGAGAGGAAACCCGCTACATTTCCCCATTAGTATCAGGATAGCAAATACCAGCAGTGTCCGCGCTTAACTTATTTTTTGAGTCGCCATCCGGGCAAGTGGTAACAGCACTTTCACTTGCCCGATTCTATTTTCACTTGCCCGAATAATATTTTCTAAAAAACCCCACAATATTGCAACAGATTATATGAGAATTTAAAAAAAAAAAAAATTACATTTATAATCAGTCGCCAGGTGGGAAAACTTACTATGGGTTTTCAGTCGCCCGTCGTCGTTTCCAGGGGCGATCGGGTGACCGTTAAGTTTGAACCCTGTACCATGGTGCACTGACTGGGAAAGAAAAATTGCCCAGTGGGCCCACGGACAGGTTCAATACCGGACAGATTGGTAACCGTGCATCAAGCAAGTGTTTTACCACTGGTCTATGTCCCGCCCCATACATACATTTAATAATAATTTCTTCAAAGTATAATAAATTTTGATTAGACTGGCACACATAAACCTGTTTTGAAATACAATGCAGTAACTGGTCAAAACAGTTCTGGAAATAAATTTTAATGGCCATTTTCACTAAATACAATCATTGGGTCATTTTATATTGGGTCGTTTCATACTTGGGCCATTTTTACCAGTATTCAACTACAACTGTACCAACACTATTTCTAATCATACATTACAATACACTGTATACATTAACAGCATGTGTTGACATATATACTGTAAGTTGACTTCTGCACATCTCAAATCCCCCGAACAGTAAGGACCTCACGATTTATTTTAATTTTGGAATGCAAGAAAATGCTAATTAGAATGACAACAGGTGAGTAACCTGTAAAACAACTTCAACATCATAACAGTTTCCCTTGCTCTTTTGGTGTCCTCGAAAAGTCGACCCATTGTAAATGACATCTGTTGTCACCCCTGGTTGTTCGGAATTGGCTGGCGCTGGTGGATCTAATGGCACTGGCATTTTGTGTTCAATAAATGTCAAAATGGGCCTGTTTGTAAGGAGAAATACGATTCGATAATGTTTACATCCGGTAAAAATAAACCAATCGTTAATAATTTATCATATACTTCCGGAACAACATGGCAGCGCCCATTTTATGCACGATGCGACAATCTTGGTCTTTTCTTTTATCTTCTTGTCACATAAATGTTTATTTGAGGCAATGCAAGCAAATGTTTCAAAAACGCAACAAACATTCTTCCTTTAGAGGTATATATTTTAAGAAATGCAATGAGATTTCGGTTGCCCGTCACTTCGTACCATGGTGACGGTTAGTTCACCAATGTAAACCTCGTGTGCAAGCGTCGAGGTTTACATTGTCAACCGATTCCGCCATTAGCACTTCTGGACAACGGTTCCGAGGAATTTTGCTCGGAACGAAATTGCGGTCAAAATAACGATTACCATCACATTTTTACACCCTAATCGTATATTGTAATCTATTTTGAGCACACTGAGACCAAAACAAACTTACTTTGAAATAAAATTCACTTTGAATTAAAGGAAAAAAGTCCGACTATTTCAGCTGACACGCATGGCGACGTTCTAAACACCAGACTTTTTTCCTTTAATTCAGAGTGAAGCTTGTTTCAAAGTAAGTATTTTTTTGGTCTCAGTGAGCTCGAAATAGGTCACAATATACGATTAGGGTGTAAAAATGTGATGGTAATCATTATTTTGACCGCAATTTCGTTCCGAGCCAAATTCCTCGGAACCGTTGTGCTAATGGCGGAATCGGTTGACAATGTAAACCTCGACGCTTGCACACGAGGTTTACATTGGTGAACTAGGTGACGGTTATTTCGTACCTAATTTGGTCGTTTCGTACCCTGGTCATTTCGTACCATTGCAATAAGTCATTTCGTACCCAAGTCATTTTGTACCTTGGTCATTTCGTACCATATCTGAAAGTCATATCATACCATGGCATAACAATCATCCTGATTGTGTCTTTTAAAGTTTTACCAAATGACATTAAATTACAATTTTTAGTTGTTGTTAATTTAAAGGATATTTTATCAGCAAAAGAATAAAAGTTATCGCCACTTTGTACAAACATTAGCAATTGGATAATTTGGCATTCAATAGGGTAGTTATTGTTTTAATGGTTGTTATTGTTTATTTGTTAAACAAATAAGATGCATATAAGTAATATTCGGACATTTCAACTGTTAACTAAAATATGTGTTCATATTTATTTATTATTAGTAGTATATTTATTAATTGTGAATATAAAAGGCACACTTTGGTCAACTGGATTATTGCCAACTTCTTACAGTAGAAACACTAATTCCATTCGTAGACATATTTTTCCATACACGTTTGCATATGTTGTTTTCTGTTGTTTGATGAAAATTGTATTCAAAACTATACGGATTATCTTGGACCTGAAATGTATTCATCTTACCTGCTTTAAGGGCTACATTTGTTTAATGTGTTAGTTTGAACAATGGTACGAAATGACTAGGGTACGAAATGACCAGGCAGCATGGTACGAAATGGATGGTGCATTATGACTTGGATACGAAATGACTATGATTCGAGATTTCTGTCTTTATATTATTATGTTGGATTTGACCGTAATTTGTTGATCTCAGGATAATCCATCCCAAGCTGTTCATCCTGGGTAATTGAACACACTTCTTTTGTGGGCAGCACTTCCTTGTATTTCTCTCCACAACTGGTATTGAAAAAGCATGTTTTAGAGTGCAGAATGACTTCTTTGACACTGTTATTAATAGTCATGGGCTGAGACGTAGCCCAGGCAATGGTACAGCGGTGGGTTTAGGATAGTGCATACAAAGGATTCCTTGCTGCTAATCGAAAAGAATAGGCCATGAAGTGGCGACAATAGGTTTCCTCTCTCAATATCTTTGTGGTCTGTAACCATAGGTCCGACGCCATATAACCATAAATAAAATGTGTTTAGTGCATCGTTAAATAAAACATTTCCTCCCCCCCCCCCTTGTTTTTGCTGTCAATAAAGTTGTTTTTAGACGTTTCGTACCCAAACTCGTTTGTACCATACCGTTTCGTAACCACTAGCATACCAGTTCGTAACCAATTAAATAATGGTTAACCGTTCTGAAATAATCTGACTTCGCTTAACATGATTCTTAGTGATAATTTCTAATCACTA
>JAECMU010030840.1:0-30878 GCA_016106625.1 Dracogyra subfuscus | reverse complement strand
AAGGTAAATATACTTGGGTTGCAATTTTTACTATATCTCTATCATGTTGATGCCATTGTGTTGACAAATAAATGCAGTTCTAACATTAAAACAGTTGATGGAAGTACAACATAGCACTAGCTTCCATTCAAAGGGAGATTACCATGATATCACAGTAAATCACAAGTGACAAACGTTACAATACGGTGGACCACACGGGTCAAAAATGGCTTTTATGTACACACATTTGTAGTGTCTAGTAAACAAACTTCAACACAAGATGAAGAAAAGTCAACTGAAAACTATTTATTTTTCAATTGTAGTAAAAGAAATTGATATTTTAAATAAAGATATTATTATATATACATTCGAAAATCAGGCTTGAACGAAAACAGAGTTCTAAATATTTCTGCATGGAGTTACAAACTCCACTCGGATCATGTGGTATTTACTAATCATGCATAAATTATTAAATTATAGCACCTTTTAGTCTCGGCACATGTATGTTTGAAATACTGAAAGCAATGACAGGGATGGTTGAATTAATAAGTTGGGTCCCTGTCTTTCGTATGTTTGCATTTTTTAACTCCTGGAATTCAGTCTTATGTATATTTTCAATGTGTCATCATAAGTTGCTCATATTGCCATGCTCGGCTGCGATACTTTCACTTATAAGTTGCATTTAGCTGTTTTCGACTTGGGTTCTGTTTTCACAAAATATTTCCACACATGACTTGCATCATCTTTGCTTTTATCCATGCCTTTCAATGTTTGATTAACGTAAAGTTTTCATTGTAGGGGTGGATGGAATTTAGAAAACTGGAAGTACAGTTTTTTTCTATGTTCACAATTTTTAATTTTAATTTTTTATTTTTAAATCGTAACAACTAACATAACTGATTTCACAGTTATCTGCACTTCACTAAGTAAAATATTTACATTTTCAAATGGCAAAGTGAGTAGTAGTAATTATTATTATTATGCAAGACAGTGTGGGCATTTTTTAAATTGTTCATCATATTACTAAGCTTCAACAGTTATATAATAAATATTTATCCAGTGAAACTACTCTCGAGTGCCTAATAAACATAGGGTCTGGAAAATGATCTGAAATTAATTAATAATAGTAGGGTGTGGAATTGGCATAGGGTGTGCAATTTTTTTTAGAACCCAATAAGAGTAGTATGTGGAATTAGCATATATGGTTTGGAAATTTAGCTAAATTGTAAAAATTGACTAGTATTGACAGAATACAACAGTAGTAAATTCTTGAAAGTTTGCATATGTAACTACCTAATTTTTCTCGCTAATTTTTAATATAGTGGCTATATGTAATCAAGAATTGTAATAAGCGTTGGGTGCCGAATTAGCGTAGGGGTTACATTTTTTTTTAGATGTAGGGTGCTGAATAAGCATAGACACCAACATTTTTTCACAAATTTAATAAACATAGATGTATGTTTATTTGGCACTCGAAAGTAAGAGTATAACATATTAAAAGTTGTGTGTTTTGTTTAAATTGCCGATAAATATAGGCATGGCCCTGAAATGTTTCCATACTTTTCTAGAGGTCGTGCATTCTAAATATAGTGACCGTGTATAGCCTTGTTTTAATTGTCAACAACCAGACGGCAGTCTGATAGCTATCGGAGTTAAGTACTGGGGCTATTTATAAGCATGGGGGTGTCCGTAAAATCACTCTCTCTGTTATTTTATGACCAAACATTTAAGCTGTGAATACTTACTCAAAATTCTATCTGTATATAGATGTATTATAGTATGGTACTGTTGTTTGTGTTTGTTTTCAGGAGCAGTGTTAAGCTGTTGTCTATTGGTGGTGGCCATGGTGATCTGAATGTCTTGATCTCGGAGGTTAAGGATATGCGCAACACTGCTAAGGCATTCCTAAATGCTCAAAATGCAGGTATGTTTGATTTATATCTGTAGGATTGGTGGTTATAATATGTGTCACAAGTCTCAGTTTATCAGAAATATATATATGTAACTATATACTATATAGTAAATAAATATTTAAAAATGTACTAACCAACATGACCATTGTTTGATGTCTGTTATTTTTAATAATACATATTAATATGTTATTATAATAGGTCATACATGTATAGCTTTAAACCATAACACTATGTATAGAGCTACCACAAGCATGTAGTTTGTAAATAATACTGTGGTAGTAGTTGCAGGAGTTCTGGAATTTATTTTAAATTCATTTGCCAAAGAGCCAGTGGATTTTAAAGTTCACTGGTTACGCTTTAAAATTCACTTTCCCAATTTTAACCAGTAATGTACAATTTGTCATATTGATATACTTGAGATAATGTGTCATTAGTATGTTTGTCATTTTACACAACAGATGGGTTGATTAGGCATACTTTATGGTTTGTATTAAAAACAAAACCAGGACTTGTAGATTTGTTTCATTTTTCTACGATTGTAATGGTGAGGTTTTGTTTCACACTAGCTATCAAGCTCGCTCACAGTAATTAGTTGGTGGACCAAGTTTAAAACCTACTGGCCTTGAACATTGGACCACCATATTCTAGAACCCCTGATATGTAGTTGTTAACATTTTATGTAAATTTATTTGCAGCTTCGCAAGACTTTTTAAAGTGGGCTTCAAATGAAGAAAATCGGGCCATACAAGTAAGATTTCAACTACTGTTATCAATAGCACTAGATTTTCAGTGTTTATAAAACTGTTTTAATTGTTTTAACCTCCAGACTTGAGGAAAATTGAATAAATTGAAAGTCAAAATTTGAATAAAATATTTTATAATGTTTCAGTCTACTTGGAATGATTTTGGAGAATTTTGTTAAAATATATATTTGTTTCACTGTTGGTTGCTATATATGCATGCTAGGTCATGAAAATTAAACATATTTTTTTAAACTACTTACCTCAAATGTGTACTATATTAAATTTAGTTTGCTTTTAAATTAAAATTCTAATAAAATTTTGTATGGCTTAAATCGGAAGTATATTTTGGCAAACATTTAAATATATTTTATTTTATATTTTATACAGGACGTAGCCAATCAACTAGCTGAACTGAATTTAGCATGGTCAGAAATACAGCGAGAATTCATTGGTAAATCTAAGACATTATTAACTTGATGCAACATTCAAAATTATTTTATTCAGTTGTATCAAGTATTGTCTGCAGATTTAGCTTTTATTATAAACCTAACCTTTACCAATATTTTCCCTAGATAGAGCTTCTAGACTTTACAAAAACGTTATTTAAAACATTATTTAGCAATAGTTAAAAATCTACCAGCTCATCTCGGTATGTACGGTACATTGGTGCAGAAATGGGAAATACTTCACTAGTCTGTCGAACCAGAACCAACTAAAATTTACTAGCCCGCCAGAATTTTGACTAGTTCACCAGAGCCTCGCTGCATTCGCCATTCTAACCTTCACAGGATAAAGCTGATATCTATCTTTTGTTCTATCACACAGTTTCATTATACAGCTGTTATTTCCGTTGAAACGAGAAGTCTGGCTAAAACAATTTTTCATTAAATGTATATAGCTCTTGAAACTTTGCTTACCTGTCCAAGGTGACCTTCACCAAAACACTATTTATTACCTCGAATAATCACATCCTCAGCTTTTATTGCCGAATTAGCCAATTGCTCATTTTCATACAAAGTGGCAACAACACTAAGTATTTGGCTAATTTTCTTAAATTAATCATATTTTAATAAAGTTTAAAGAAAATGCTCTGTATATGTAAAAACTGGCTAAAATAAAATTAATTCCAGTTTGAGTTGTACTTGTTAGCTACCTGTAGGTACAGTTATTGTTGGAACCAACTAATGCTGTAATAATTGCTCTTTAGAACATATCAAAGAGCATAAACGGATGTTTGAAATGGTGCTTGAAGGAGAAAAACATGTGTCCCAGGCAAAGAATAACTTCGTAAGTACTTCTCTTCTTTATTTAATGGTGGTTACATTTTGAGAATTATGTCACCTAGTGGTTTAAAATTCACGTATGTTGATCTAGAATTGTTAAATTTAAGAACGATCACTTTTATTTTTGTTCAAATTTATGAAAAAATAATCTAGATCTAACTTTTTTTACTCTCCAGTGTGTGTGTCAATCATTTGCTTGAATTTAATTTCAAGGCAAGCAAGGTCATCTAATAGCGGCATTGATTAGCTGAAACACCTATCTGAAATGGAATTCCCAAATTTTTCATGAAGCATTATTATTTACCTTCAAAAAGTGCATTAATTAAATCATATTGAACAGTAATTTTGAAACAGAAATTGTCAACACTGACCACGACACTGATAACTTTGTGGGTTACACTAAATGTTTAATAAATGTATTGCATTATATTTTATCAGTCATATTTTGTTCCCATCTTTCCGTCAATTTAACAGTAAAAACAAAGATTTGAAGCTCAAATTCTGCTGGTAAAAGATTATTGTTTGTTTTTTATATTTGTTGTGTTTTTATACTTGTGAAGGAATATTATTTTTGCATACCGAAATATTAATGGATGAAAGAATGTGAGAATTGGCTCATTCACATATACTGTTATACAAAGGCGACATGCAAAATGGTGATTCTCCTTATTCCATGTATTAAAAAATGTCTTCAATTTATAAATATATGTGATGGGTTTTTTGTGTTTTGAGTGTGTACCGGTAGGTGATAATGGAATAAAAAATTAATTTGTAAAATAGTGAAACGGGGAGGGGGGGACCTGCTTTTGTAAAATACTGAAACATAAAAGGGGAAAATCTCTAATCTAGCTGTTTTCAACCACAGGTTTGTTTGTCTCAAAATACATAATAAGTAGTGTCATTATTTAATATTTTTTTACTGTCATTAAATATTGTTTCTTTTGTAAAATATTTTGAAATTTGACTGATGTTTGGTTGGTAGGTTTCCTGTGAACAGAGGGAGTACAAGATAAGAAAGGAGATTAAGAAGGCATTCAAGGTTAGTTGCAATACAAGTGATATGCAAATTATTCTTTATTTTGTAAACATTGCAGGCCCATAGGAATGAAATCTGAATTGAGGACAAAATCTCTTATGGTGAGGAGGACAAGACAGATTTGTATCTTTCTTTAAATTAGGACAAAAAAGCATACATTACCATCCTGCAGGTCCTTGAGGTTTAAATGGCAACTTGTAATTAAAAGAATTGTGTATGTCAGGTCAGCTTCATACATCTCATCTGAGTTCACAAACATTGGTCACCATACTGTGATCAGGCAACAATTTGTTCTCAAAATCGTGATTAGCGATATTTCTAGTCAATTGAAAAGTGATCAGCAACCACAGTTTAATAAATTTGCATAGCAAATTGCTACACAATACTCAACAAAATGTTTGCTTGTGATATATAAAAATGCAGTTCTCTTTCAAATTTGCCTTTATCTTTGGAAGTCTGTACATAGCCCTTTGGTAAAGTGCTTAAATGATGACTGCCGTCTGTCCAGGATCCTTCCCCATCAGTGGGCCCAATGGGCTATTTCTCGTTCCAAGGCCCTGTTCCACAAAGCAATCTTAGCACTACTATCACCGTAAATACCTGCCATCGCAACCTTAATTTTTGTCTATGATCACCAGCCCGTTCCACTATCATCGTAAATTACTGTGAAGATTTACAATAGGCAGTTGTAAGCCACTAACGTAGATGTAAAATGGCAGTTAGATCATGATTTGATAACTTTTGAATGATACTAACTTATTGTGTGAAAATATATCTAATATATACCAAATATCTTTTATGAAACTTGGCGTTCGATGAAAAACATTCTAGGCCATACAACCTTTACCGGAAAATATGGGAGATGACTCATGTCTTATTAATTCGTCAATTTTCGCTTAGCACACAAACTAACAAAGTTACTTCATTGATGTCCAATACGATGTTCCGAAAAGTCGGTAACCAACTTATTATTTAACTAATTTGCACTTCTTTGCAAAAAATATATTGATCATTAAAGGGGCATTCATAACTACTGTATGGTTGCTTTGTGTAACGGCTGTAAAGTTTATGGTGCCAGTTGTAAAACTCACCTTAAGTCACTATAATTAACCTTAGCTACAATTATTTCATGGAACAGGGCCCTGAGTTCTCCACAGTTTGTATAACAAAGGCCATGGTGTGTACTATCCTGTCTGCAGCCATTGAAATTCTGACAAGTTTGCTATCACAATTAAGTTCCATTGCAAATAAATGTTGCAACAGCACTACTTCAGCAATTTTAAAGAATAGATTACTGCTGTCAAAATTATTCGTCTATGATCCACTGCAGTACTAATATGATAAAAGATGACATCTCATCTTTACTTTAGTGCATTTCCATACCGGAATAAACCGATTTATATTAATTGAGAAAACGTTGGGCCACACTAGATTATAAATGCTTTTTTTTTTTATCTGCAATTGAACCGAGTTGAGGGGAAAATGCCTACAGATTTTTCACCACTCTCAGATTTGCGACGGCATTGAAATGCTGTCGCAAATCAATTTTGCGATAGCTTTTGCAACGACATTGCCAATTACCGCTGCGAATTTCAAGGACTGTATCTGTGTCTGCTAATATAAAAAAGTAGCCCATTGAGTGGTGACAGCAGGTTTCCTCTCTTACTATCGCTGTGGTCCTTAATCATATGTCCGACACCATATAACTGGAATTAAAATATGTTGAGCATATCGTTAAATAAATTCTTTCCTTCATTCTTTCTTTGGTTTCCTTTATATTTAAGACATTTAACCAGCTAAGACTTTAGATTGCAGGTTCAAATACCTAAAATCAAATTATTACTATTTTAAAATGTGTGTAACCATGTGTTATTTGAGAAGGTACATGTATTAGTATAGCAGGCCTCGGGATTTCAGATTTTATGGGAAATACTTTTTAGTTTTCATACACTGTGATCATCAGAACCTATTGAAAAGTGTCATTTTTTTTTGTTAATCATAGTAAGGTGGAATATGTTACATAGTGATGGCTAACATACTTTTCATTTCAATGATTTTGCCAACTGCGTCTTGAAAACAATAATTTCCATGAAATCCAGAGGCCCGAGTAGAGGCATTTAAAATACTAATGCCAAGATAAAATGTACTTTAGCTGAAGAAAACTACTTTAAATTTGTCTTAGCACTTGCTTTTGTTGCAGCAAAGCGGGCAGCATAGCCTTGTGGTACAGTGCCCGCCTGATGCGCGGTCGGTCTAGGATCGATCCCCGTCAGCTAACCACTGGGGTTTTTTCTCGACATAACCATATGTCCGACACTGATATAACCGTAATTATAATGTGTTGAGTGCGTCGTTAAAAAAAATAAAATTGTTGCAGCAGTTATCTGAATTGACAGTTACAAAATATACCATTAATCACTGATATGTACTATATATATATATATATTACCTTGTGTATTCTCTGTAGTTAACTTACCTCCCCAACTAATATTCATCTAAATGTTTGCAGTATTTGTTGTCTGATATTCGCCATTTGCTTGATTTGCAGAAAGCATCCTCAGCTGAACTCCAGATTTTGGAGAATCGACTTCTCCAAGCAGAAAGAGCCAAAGATCTTGCCCAGATGGAAGGTGAGTTATGCTAAAAAAAATTATCCAGGAGGCAGGACTCTTGTGATATTTAAGATTTTTAAAAAGTTCACTAGACAGTGCTTCTACCATGTGTGCACATAGGATAGGATTTTTCTTTGTTTTACTAGTTAGGTCAGTCACACAGCATTGACTTGCCTTGCAATTATTGTATGACTTGAAATTCTTAGAAAGTTATTATACACTTTTAAAATGAATTCCTATAGTATCTTTACTCCACTAGTTACGGAATTGTTACATTGGAATTGGATTTGTTTCTTACCACAAGTTCCAGGTGTGTATTTCTGTTTATATAACCCCAGTTTCATAAGCAAAAAACTTGTGTATTAACATAGTGTTAAAACACTGTTTGTTCCATACATATTGTTTGTTTTGCAGTGGGTGATCGTCACCAGGAAAATGAGGCTGTCAAGTTAATCAGAATCAAGGATGGACTCCTCAAGATGTCGGAATCCTACATTGATTATGCTAAAAAGTGTTCTGTGATTTTTGAAGCCCAGAGAGTAAGACTTGCTTGTCTGTTTTCCTTTGCAGTCTTGTACAGTAAAGACTATCATGTATCAGTATCATTGGTTCATCACAGGAGTAGTCCTGCTGTCCAAGGCATAAACCAAAGTTAATTTTCCTATGTTACCCATGTTCATGTTTTTTAATTGTAGGACATAGCACAATGTAATGTTAAGTGTATTCGTGATTTTTAATTGTAGAACATTACACTAGTTAATGTGAACTATGTTCATGTTTTCTACTTGTAGGACATTACACTAGCTAATATTAATTCAGGGTATAATCTAGACCATCTTTTAAGGGTCCTTTTTTGATCAATTGAGAAAGAATAACGTTTCAAATACAAAAAAGGGGGATTTTCAAAGATAATCAATACCAGGCCTCTCCATGAGTAGCGATTCGCATGTGCCTCATACTCGCCTAAAACTTACAACTGGCGAGTAGTTTATTTCTTGCCTCCGTCGTTTTGTTATAGGCTATTTTTTAAAGAAGTCATCACAACCCATTAAAGCAATATCGTAAAAACAGCCATTTCTTTCTTTAACTTAGCAACTTTGGAAATCCTAATTGGGAAAAGTTTGGTATTGGATTTGGAATTTACGTTAGGGGAATGGGGCCTTTCACCGGCCCCAAAATGTATGGTAGATTATACCCTGTAATTATGATCATGTTTTCTAATTGTATGACATTGCACTGGTTAATGTTAACTATGATCATGTTTTCTAATTGTAGGACATTGCACTAGTTAGTGTTAACTATGATTATGTTTTCTAATTGTAGGACATTGCACTAGTCATGTTAACTATGATCATGTTTAACATTGCACTAGTTAATGTTAACTATGATCATGTTTTCTAATTGTAGGACATTGCTCTTCAGCTGCCTGATGTGCATGATCAGGATCTACATGATATCAAGTACACAGGTAAGCACCAGTTTGGGATGGGTAGAGGGGAGGCTTGTTACTGTTCTTATTAGGCTGTTCATTGGCTTTTTTGTTTCTAATCAGTGGCTACAGAGGCCATTAATGTTTGGTTAAAAATAACAATTCATTCCTAACATGTTGGATGAATTTCAGACTTTTCAATAACAAAATGATTTCTGGTGTGAAGTAGAACTAGTTTGTCTTTAACATATTCTATAAATATTATTAATAGCTACTCACTGATGGTTATCAGCTTGTTTAATATCATGTCAATAGCAAGTACTATTTCAAGAAGTCAAGTGTGAAACAAATTTTCTAAAGAGATACTGGCGATATGACTAGTGGATTTGTGTTTTAAAGCATGAGCCTATCAGGCTAGTATTTGTAATCATTTTGAAAAAGCACTAACAAACTTTGCATTTGAACACTTAATTTAATAATCCGTAATAATCACTAAATTGTGATTTAAATTAGCTAGCAGTGATAGCTTTCAGGGATCAAAACATTTTGCCAGATGTTTTCAAAAATGCAAAATACGTAGCTATTTTCCAACAAAATATCAATTATTACACAAATTTGGTTCTCCAAATCAAAATAAAATCCACAATTATTCTTAAAATTCGCAGTTGGCGAAATTGTTGAGTGTCAGAGTATTTTTATTATATATACTCTCTCTTCTTTTTTTTCAGGTTCAGGTACAACCAAATTTGTTGTTCAGGAAGCAAAAGAAAAAGTCCGCCAGTACAGACGAAAGTCCGATAATCTCCATCAGTCACCTCATCAGTCTACCTTTGGTAAGTGGGTGTGTTTTAAGTATACATAAAACATAAGTCTTTAATCTTTGCCAAAACATTTTTTAGTGTTTCAACCCAAATCCGATTCTGTTGGAAATACATAGAATCAAGTTACAGTTAAAGTTTGTTTTGATAATGATGCCACTTGAGTACATTAATTTATTAATCATTGGATATCAAACATATGGTACTTCAGAGAGGAAACCCGGTAAAAAATTTTCAATTAGTAGCAAGGGATCTTTTATATGCACCATCCCAGACAGCATAGCAGATATCATGACCTTTGATATACCAGTTGTGGTGCATTGGCTGGAACGAGAAAGAGCCTAATGGTCCCATAGATGGGGATCGATCCTAGACTGACCATGCATCATGCATGCACTTTTCCACAAGGCTACGTCCCACCCTCAGTTATAACCAGTGCCAGGCACAACAAATATATAGTTGAACACCATTATGTTGATATCATAGGAAACTGGCAAAAATATTGAGTTTTCTTGATGTAGTCTAAACCCATCTAAACATTACAGCCTGGTCCAAATTGAGCACAATGTAAAAAGTATGGTTTCAATTGAGGTAAAAGTCTGTGTTTTATTCTGTTCACTATTAAATATAGAAACAGTAATAAAACTGGCAAATAACAACTATAATCAATTGTTTATAAAATAATGCAATTTATAAGCACTTGGATTTGGGGTGGAACATCTTGTCATAATCAAACAAGTTGACGTTTTGTCAGACTCTCTGAAATTTCATTTGGAAATACAGTTAATATCTTTCCAGGAAGCCAAGTTGAAAAATTAATTTAGTTAAATAGACATTTAAAAAATTACAACAGAAATTTTTTATTCTTGTCATTGCGATGAGGCTTACGAGATGTCAACAAATTCCAATGATGTTTGAAACTGAAATAATATTTAATAACAAAGGTTAGTATATAAATGTATTGAATAATATGTACTTTAGTTATTTTAAAACAAATATTTCCATTAATTTGTATTACTTAATTGACATTCGTCATTGTCACAAATATAGACCGTTAGCCCAGACAGCATGTGTATATAGGTATACAGGTATATTACCTGTCTAATCGATTGATGTAAATAATGACCACTACCCGCAGGACCGTGCAGTATCAGAGGTACAGCTTACTTTAAATAAACACAATGGCACATTATTCATTTTACATGGGTAAATTTTCGTGTTAAAAGATGTGTTGATTGTGTGAGCCATTTGGAACATATCAGATCATCAGGCTTTCTCGGGTCTATTAATAGCCATGGGGAAACACCATTTCCGGGAAACGCGAAGGGGTTCTGGCAACAGTTCCATAAGCACATGCATGGTGCATGATATGATTAAAAAAAACAATTAAATATTCATTTTAAAACGTACTGTATCAAATGTCTTCAGCACAGAAATACTTCATTGACCGCTAATAGTAAGTTTGTGACTGTCAAAGCTTGACAAATAACAGCTTATTTCCAGGCTTACACTGTGTATTGTCTTTTTCTGCATTTGTTGCCAGAACATTTGACACTGATGGAATGATATAACTAGAGTTGGACACATAAAAATACACTATACATCTATATTTGAAAACACAATGTACATCTATATTTAAAAACACAATATAAATCTATATTGGAAAACATAATATAAATCTGTATTTGAAAATACAATATACATCTATATTTGAAAATACAATGTTCATCTATATTTGAAAACACAATATAAATCTGTATTTGAAAATACAATGTACATCTATATTTAAAAACACAATATAAATCTATATTTGAAAACACAATATAAATCTATATTTGAAAACACAATATCCATCTGTATTTGAAAATACAATATACATCTATATTTGAAAATACAATGTACACCTATATTTGAAAATATAATATAAATCTATATTTGAAAATACAATATACAGTGGACTCAATTCGTACCATCGATATAGACCTAAAGAAAATATACTTAAAAAGACATTCTTGAGTTTGCTGCAATTTTGAAGATGTTATCGACTAACAGAGACTTTTTAACGATTGTAATTACATATCAAATATATTTTTCTGCATAAAATATTAGTGGCTGTATATTCAACATGCTTCTGACCGTTCTAATATTTGTAATAGGTTAAATTTCATTTTATTTCCTAAATTGTACGAAATTACCATTTGCCATTTTTTGAGTCACTCCTCCATTATGAGTGAAATAAGACAATGTAAAATATATGAGTGACTCGCACCTATTTATTCATGCATTAGGTTGACAAGTATAACTCGCCGAATTCATAAGAGTGAAATCATTTAGGTATCAACACACACATACACATACACATACACACACACACACACTAATATTAATTCAATTGATCTAACGGCCTACCGCAGTAAGAGTAAACTTCACATGAGTGCAATTACATTTTGTTATTGATATTGCTACAGCAATTGACGATCATTGTTCAACTAATTAAGCAACCTGTCGTTCTTGATATTTTATCTGGAGTCCAGAGTAGACAGAATACTGATTAGGCAGAGATTTATACCTAAGAGATAAATGGTAGCTGGACGGGACTTTAGAAATGGACCGGTTTACGCAGAGGTCCGGATTACACAGAATCCGGTTTAGACAGGGTTCACTGTACATCTGTAGTTTAAGTTTAATTACAGCATTCAAGGAACAAGTTCTTTGTTTCTTTAATAATTTTTGTCTGCAAATAATAGTTGATAATTTGTGACAAGTGTATATAATGTGTACATGTTTGAATGTTTCAGAACCACCCCCTCCATATTCCCCTGGAGAGTACATTACCAGCGACACCAGTTTGTACAGTAGTCCTTCCTTTACCTCCAACAATGAGGTGTCGCCACGGAGACGACCTAATAGTCTTTCATCTCAGGGACGGCAGAACACACTGGATGATGATGCAGTGTGGGATAGTGATTATGAAGAGGATTTGACAGGAGCAATGGGTGGTGCCAAGATATAACACAGGTTGCCACTTAATTCAAGTATAAGAACATGCCTGGTTTATTCACAGGGACAGTAAGATGATGCCAAATGTGTAATACAAAATAGGATTTGACTTCAAATGATTTGATGTGTTTGCTTGGCAGATGTAAACAATATAACATAGAGAATTTGTTCTACTACTAACACATGAAGATGATCAGTGAGTTTTCTCAGAACCAGCTATTTAAACAAGGTTTTCTCAGAACCATCTATTTAAATATACATGGTTCTTGCTGAATCCACAAGATTGCTCTTCCACAATAGCTTTTCCCTTTGTTGCTTATACTTGAACATGTTATTAAATTAAACAATTTCAGAGTGATTAACCCAATTTAAAATAAAATGCATGTAAAGATAATAAAGATAAAGTGCTAATTATAATGTGTGTAAAGATAATATTCTATTATAATGTGTGTAAAGATAGTATTCTAATTATATTGTATGTAAAGATATTATTCTAATTATAATGTGTGTAAAGCGAACACTCTAATGATTCATATAAATATCACCATGAGAAAATCAATCCAGGTCTGAAAAGTGTTAGAATGATTGTTTCTTTCAAGTGTCACTTGCACAGGTCTAGTTTACTTAACCTATTTTTTGGTTTCCCATTATAATTTAGGATGTTACATACAGTCATGACAGGTTACATAAAAAAAAGGGTTTCCTGGGCCCGTGTTTTATTTAACAACACACTCAACACATTTTATTTACAGACATATAGTTCAGGATCACACAGATTTTGAGAGGAAACCTGCTGTTGCCACTTCATGGGCTAATTTTTCCGCTTAGCAGCAAGGGATCTTTTATTTGCACATCCCACAGGCAAGATAGCACAAACCATAGCCTTTGTTGAACCAGTTCTAGATCAGTGGTCGGTGCAAGTGATTTACTCCTACCCATTAAGTCTTGCAGAGCACTCACTCAGGGTTGGAGTCGGTATGTAGGTTAAAAATCCCATGCCTCGACTGGGATCTAAACCCAGTACCTACCAAACTGTTGACCGATGGCCTAACCGTGACCCCACCGAGGCCGGTAAATAATCTTTAATGGTGTCACACACATACTTGTATGGCGTTGCCATGACATTAAAGTATCAGACTCTTAAACATTTTATAAGCATGGGGCGGGAATTTGGTTTGGTATAACCCATAAATGGTTTATGCAAATGTTCAGTCCTCAAGAGGCCTACAATCTGGCTCGACTGGTGGGACCCTCACACAGTGGTGTAGATGCTGTACAGTGATCTGCCTGGCAACGGAATATTTCAGACCTTGAGCCAACAGTCTTTGCCAAACTGGCTTCTGATAGGGTAATAAGGAATTGGTTGTTACCATTTGTATTGTTCAAATAAATAGTGTCAGAGATTTGTTTTATTCCAAACATTCCATTATGTGACACTGCATATATACTGAACTACTCGTTAAAAATTTGTATCCCGAGTTTTGTACAATCTGTGTGTTTATATATAATGATATATAATAGTGTGGACTAGTGATGCCATGACTGCAGTCTGTTGAAACAAGACTTAAATTGTTGTGCATGGGAATACTGATAAGATTAATTATTTTGACTTGGTTTTCCTATTCTTTACTTCCAATTTGATTGTCAATAAACATACATGTATGTAATAAATAGTGAGTGTTAATTTAACAGTTGATATATGGATTGAAATGTACTTTTGTATATTTAATTAATAATATGTGTGTAAGATTACTAAGATGCTCAGACACTTCTCTTAAAGTATCCCATAAATGGAATATTTTGTCTTTTCATGTCTCTAGGTTACAGTGAATATTTTAGTGAGGAAAAAAGGCACGTAACAAATATTTCATTTTATCTGTGGGTGGTATCCTATGTAGGGCACAGATTATTCATCAAATGCAGAAGAAAACTGATTTCGATTGTTTACCATCTTCTGAGAATGAGTAGGTACAAAGTGAGTTGCATGTTTGGCTTATGTATAACAGCATATCCACTTTCTTAAGAAATTACTTCCATCTCAGTGTCATTTAAAAAATGTTAAACAAAATTTCACTACATAATTTTGGTGTATAGAATAATACCCCGGTATGTATTTTTAAGGATTTGAAAATTGTGTACCAGTGTAAGGAGAAGCATTTATTAGATTTGTTTGGAAATATGTTGCAATCATTATGATACCTGTTATAAAGCAGCATGCGAAATTCACAAATTGGCTTTGGTTGAAACAAATTCTGAAACAACCATATAGAATACATTATAAGTTGTAGAAGCATCACGAGGGGTATATGGCTTTTTATGTACCCTCTGTGTGTTCTTTTACCCCAAGCCGAAGGTGAACCGGGTAAAAGTGCACACAGAGGATACATAAAAAGCCATATACCCCAAGAGATGCTTTCAGTGAATTTATCTTGCCGACATGTTAAACCATATAGCCAGATAATCCAAATAACGCCAGACAATAATTGTTAACAATTTATTACTGGATGTGAATGAGACGGGGGGGGGTATAAGAGAATTTGGCTCCGCCCACAGGGGTAATGGGGATTTGTCCCAACGGCAAACAACCAATGGGATTAAAATGTTTTACATGCAGGCGAGATAAGTTATATTTGTACAGCTTGTTTTGTGTGTGTGTCACTGTACTATGATAATATAGTATCAAACATGCACCATACGTTTTATTGTTTGGTCATCTACGGTAGAAACTTTCACTGCAGATTTGTCAGCAAATAAATTGCTGACGGAAATCACTTCTACTGCAGATTTTAAGTTACCATTGGTGAAAGCTGTTAACAGTGAATTGCTAGGGCTGCCTAAAAGTATAATCGTCTACTTCCACTACATCAAAGAAGTCTTAAATGACTACGTTTGTCCCATTTGAACATGTTAAATGCCATAAATGTATGTTTTATTGTGTATCCATGCCTCCATATAAAAGATTTTCCTTCGTTTTGATGAATCATTGGAAATAACATTTTTGAATACTGTTCATGTACTTATAACACCGGTAGATGTTTTTATATCATACATGTGTTTTGTCCTGGTGTTACGCTAGATGTGCTGATAAAAGATTTTGATAAACATTGATTTCTATTAACTGTAAGAATATCATGATCTTATGATCATTTATTTGTTTGTTTATTTGTTGACAAGTAAACCCATATTGAATAATATATAAACCATACCCATTTTAATTTTTAATATTTGCAAAGATTTGTAATTCCAGTTTAGAACAAAACATCATAGAAGTGGATACGTCCTTATTGGGCTTCAATAGTTTGCAGTTCAGGAATTAGAGAGGTGTTTTCTTTTGTAATACATGTGTACATTCTGAAATATTCATGCCCAAAGTGAATACATTTTTGAAGTATTAACAATTTATTGATCAATGGAAGCTATTTTTTAGACAAATGAAACTTAATACCGTAACAGTCTTGAAATGTGAAATATTTATTTATTTATTTATATAACGAAGCTTATAATGGTGTAAAATTAACTACTGTAATTATTAATAGAAGTAAGAATTTGACAACTCATCAGAAGTTGAGATTTTAGGGTTGTTCACTGTTAAATCAACAGTCCGGCATTTCTTCTCTCCGAACTTTGAATTGTTGCTTTAATTACGAAAATTTAGCTTTATTTGAATTTCATATATTTACAGCATCATAATATTAATTATACATCTGACATTTTATCGGATATAAAATTTGCATAGGACCCTTCTAAATTCACTTAAAGATATGAAAAAACCGTTTTCCTTTGTAAACTGGATGACATCTTGTTTCTTCTTCTTCTGGGTTCAAGTTATAGTTGATCATGCTTTAGATTTGGAGTCCAGTTGTGGTGGGAAAAAAATGCGGTCTCCGTCAAGTCTTCTTTGGAACCCCAAAGCTTGACAGCCAGCCGTTCGGCCAGTGTTTTATCCTGGCTTCATATTTTGTTTCAAACAATCAGTTTTTAATAACAAAATTTATTAGCATTCACAAAGTCATCGAAAGAGCTTGGCAGTCATTCTTAGCTAACATGTGGTGTACTTAACACTTTAATGATGAGACAAAGCATGTTTCTCATTTACTTCCATCAGTCGAATCGCAGACTACAGGTACTTATAGAGAAATAAGTCTGGTGATTATCTTAATTATATTTAACATCATAGCTTTATATGTTAAAATTATTTCTTAAACTTGGAATATTAATCCCATTTTAGGTTAAAAAAAAATTGTTAAATCAATTTGGAGAAAAGAAAGGAATTTTGTCAGACTGGCTCTTTGGTGTGTAATATATGGTTATTTTGACACTTGGTTTGAGAGACAAAGAAAAAGGAAACTCCTATTGTCATCACATAGCCTATTCCTACCAAAAATGCAGCAAGGGATCTTTTATATAATGTACATTTTCTCATAGACAGGATCATTGTTTGTCATATGCTTGAAAAAGACACTCGCCCTATGTATTGTAGTAATAGAGTTGATAATTTCCACTAGCCCAGACCAAATATTCACTATCTGGGACTGACTGATGGATTTTTCTACCCCTGCAGGATGGTAAATAATGTGGCCTTTCATGTCTGGGGAAAGAATTTAACATAAGAATATTCAACCTGCAGGCAATTTGAGTTGTGATGAACATAGCACACCATTTGCTAATTATACAGTATTATTAAGAATTACATACTACTGAGTTATTTACTTTATGATAATGAATGTACAATTTACCATCGAATTGGTAACTATATTAATTAATACCAATATACTTAGCTTTATTAAAATATTGTAGCCCTATTGCACAAGACATTTTGTTAAACTTACAGTAATTGTTTGTAACTTGGTGTTACCTCAATTTTATTTTAAAAGTTCCAATATCTACACTTGATATATATTTTTGTTGTATGTACATGTATTTGTATTCGAGATAAAAATGTTGAAGGGTGTTAGTTGTTTGTCTTCTTGTCACATGGAAATAATTAAAATATTTCTGTTACATTCATTACAACATAATGTAATTGGTCTAGATGTAGCGATGAACGTAAAAATTATGTTGTCAAAAAATGTCATATCCTATGACATCATAAAGTATGAAGTTTTAGTGTTGTTATTAGCATAAATGATTCATATTTAATTATAAGTAGTGTATGTTATTTCTTGACATTCATCTGGGAATGAATAAAGAAAATCATCCACAAAATTATGTGATTCGTGGTTTACAAAAGATTTGTTTTTGTTCATACCCATTTAACGTAAAAGAAATAACAGACAATCCTTAAATATATTTACAGTACTGAGCTCTAATATTTTGTTTTAAACAATGACATTGTTTTGGTTGAAATGTAATAAGTTAAAAAAAGAAGCAATTTTCACCATTCTTTGATACATATTTTGGACAAGCTCATAAATATTGTTATACACATTTATTCATACTTTTAAATGTTTCTATACATAATTGATTATTTGATGTTTTATTATAATTTTGTGCTGCACTGTATCATGCTACTATTATATGTGAACTGTACAATTTTAAATAAATGAATTGAGAACATTGATTAAAACAGTTTTTTTACCGCTTAAATTGATGAATTTTTAAAAGGGTTAAAAATATTTTAATAATAACAAAAGGTCTCCTGCATTAGACACAAACGATTAAATCTTTCTACAGTAATAAACAGGTTCCATTTATGCCTACAGCATTTTCACTTGCACTCCTAGAAAAAATGAAGTAAAATGAGCTTTATAAAAAGTCAGTTTTATTCATAGGAAAAAACCCATGTATGGGCACGAGTGTAAACATTTTGTAGTTGCAGAATATGACTTGCAGCATCCGAAACTGCAAGAATGTTGTTCCTGCCTGTACTGGTATTTAACATTCAGTTTTGTATAATTTAAAAGTAGCTTATCAAGGAGACTGTGAAATTGACCATATTCCTTATCAAAGGTATAGCTGACCCACTATTACTAAAACTCATCAGTAATGTAAATAATTGGGCTGCTTCAGTATTAATTAGGGGAGTATGTTTTTGCAGATACATTTAAAAAAAATAAAAAATTGTTGGTTTGTTTAACGACGCACTCAACACATTTTAATTACGGTTATATCGGCGTCGGACATATGGTTATGTCGAGAAAAAACCCCAGTGGTCAGCTGACGGGGATCATTGCAGATAAAAGGCAAAATGGGAAGTTACCATATGAAATCCGGCCTCATTGGGTAGTGGTTGAGCCATCGGTCTTGAGGTCCTGGACCGGTGTCGTGGTTAGGCCATCGGACAACAGGCTGGTAGGTACTGGATTCGGACCCCAGTCGAGGCATGGGATTTTTAATCCAGATACAGACTCCAAACCCTAAATGAATGCTCCGCAAGGCTCAATGGGTAGGTGTAAACCACTTGCACTGACCAGTAATCCATAACTGGTTCAACAAAGGCCATGGTTTGTGCTGTCCTGCCTGTGGGAAGCCCAAATAAAAGATTCCTTGCTGCCAACCGGAAAGAGTAACCCATGAAGTGGCAACAGCGGATTTCCTCTCAATATCTGTGTGGTCCTTAACCAAATGTCCGAAGCCATATCACCGTAAATAAAATGTGTTGAGTGCATCATTAAATAAAACTTCTTTTTTTTCCCTCCTGGTACTGGCTCCCGCTCAGAGCCAGTTTAATGACCACTACACACAACTTGTCACATTATTTTCATCTAATGTTTGACATCCAATAGGCAATGATTAAAAAATCAGTGTGATCTAACTTTTCCTCCTCTTCTCAATCTTCTCAATCGAGAGATGAAATTTGGAGGAGCACTTTGAACCTATTAAATAGGAAGATTTGGTTTGTTTTGTTATTTAATTCTTCTTTGTCACATAATCCCACATATTTGCAAAGGGCAGTTGAAATGGAGCATATTGTCAAGAGTTACTATTGCAAATGAAACAATATTGCAATATTTTAACCAGAAAAGATAGATGAAAGGTGGAAATGAATGTTTTTCAGATACTGCGGAACAGGACTTGAGCATCTAGGGGTCCATGGGCATACTACCTTAGAACATTTTGTAAAATAGATGTTCTGCATTCTACAAGCAAAATGTATTGTGACAAATGTGGGTAACTACAACATTTATTAAATGCATTAACAATATAGCCACATATCAAACTGTTTGATCCATTGAACATAATTACTATGTACAGTCCGACAAATTAATTTGTTACAATTTCAATCGCAAATAATGCATCATTTTGAAAAATATTTAGAAGCCCATGTTTTTAAGAAGGGGCGTCTTTTTATGTAATTGATTAGGTTTTGTGTGTGTCCATGTTTATTTGTTTTGTTCTTCAAATAAACTAAATCGAATATGGTTTGTATATGTGAGGTATGGGGTTGAGGAGTGTATGCAGGATGAAAACATAAATAGTTTTAAATACAATGGGATTCGTTTTGAAAAAAATAGGCATATTTTGTTCACAATAAGACTAATTATAGCCTACCACTGTTCGTGTCCTCATTAAAATTACTTCTTGGATGTCTGTCGTTTCTCGCACTGACAAAAAGGAGCACATACAAATGTCTTTATTTTAGCACATTTTATTTGATTTATCGCAGTGTCTTCCTAGCATAGGCATAGCCCAGTGGTATAAAGCATTCTATGCACAATTAGTTTGGGATCGATTCCAGTCAGTAGGTTGATTTCTTGTTCCAGCCAGTGCACTATGACTGGTATAGTAAAGGCCATGGTATCCTGTTTGTGGGATGGTGCATATAAAAGATCCCTTGCTATTAATGGGAAAATGTAGCAGGTTTTCTCCGAGACTATTTCAAAATTACCAAACAGCCTACCTATATCACAATACGTTGATGGTGGTTGCTTACAACCTTTATTTTATTTTTACGACCCTAAACATTCCTTTCTACGGTCATACTTGGGTTGTTTTTCCTATGGTTTCAACACAAACCATTGTATTTCACTGTACACTCCTTCTTGAGAACAAATCTAATTTTAGCATATTTCTTTATTTTCAAAGAATGCCGTTATTAAATTTAATAAAATGTAGTGCATCAACACCATGCAGAGATATATTTCTCCCATCTCTGATCATACAAGACAGACCCATTCTATGACGTCAGCCTATACGGAATACATTTATTTTGTATGACCACGTGACTTCTGTTGTTTGAGCTGATATTAACATTGGGTAAAAGGCAAAATAACGCAAGAAATACTTTTTATATTTCATAAAAACAAGGCAACCTGGTGTCATAATGAAATTATACTGTAATTTTCGGTTTATACTTTCAGTATAAACCATTTTTGGGTACGATTTTTTCAATGGTTATGATTATTTTATTGTAAGATAAAAATTTTAGGTTTTTCACGTTTTCCCAAAATGCTTGTTTTTCATCTACTGGATGGGAGAAAAAAAAATCTTTTGATCTACAGAAGTAGCTCTCACCACAGTATGCGATAATCAGATTTAGCCAGATGACTATTATCGTACTTTGCTTGTACTGAAAATATACCACTGGGTCATTTAACACTGTAGCACCAATGGCATGCAATCCACAAAGAAGGGATGTGGATCATAAATTTATTATAGTATTGGTGTAATAATGTAACATTTGTTATTACTGTCTCAAAAATTAGAACAGATTCCTATTAGAGGTGTCATGTCCTGTGTATTGGGTGCAAATACCCATAATAAATTGCTTGGCACCTATATATGATGGATAGACCTATAGAAAGTTAAACGGAAAGAACTTTTCAGATGCTGAAATGATTTTATTTTATCGTTCATGTAAATTTATGGAAAGGAAAGAAATATTTCTTTAAAAATACTTCAGTCACTTTAAAATATATATAGGCTACCACTACTGACAAAACTGCAGCAAGAAATTTTGCATATGGGCTTTTCCAAGGACAGGACAGTATGTACCGAGGCCAACTGCAATGGGAGGATGACAGGTCCATCGAGAGCAAACATCCTGCAAGCACTCCACCTCCCGAGCGGCATCCTGTCCAAATTTATGTATGCCAGGTGATAAAACTGTAAAGTTTTAACTAAAGGCATACACGCTTAACATTAAATGCAAATCAGATGTGTAAAAAAAAAATCTTGGGCTAACAACACAAAGCAGTTCTTCGACAATATAAAGTAATGTACAAAACAAATGTTGATTGTATGTATTTATATCATTTTATATTTACATGTACAAATAAGGCTTACACAAAATATAAATACAGTCTCCAGACTACTATACATATACAGTGAAGGGTACATCACAACTGATTTCCATGGTATAGCAATGATGAACATTAATCATGATTTATGTTTTCTTTGTCTAGATGAACATGAAGCATTTTTCACATTTCACCATTTGTTTCAACCTGATTTACCACGTGAGCATTCAAACTACTGATAACCTGATATGTTTAGTTGTTTTCTACTTTTATTTAATACATGAACACAACACAGAGAATAGCAAACTGAGTGTTTTTGACACAAAACTCCTACAAAAGATACATTCTAAATATATTTACCTAAGATTTGTTTGCAGACCTAGAGATTGCTTCTCTTTTTTTGAACAGTTCTTTACTAAATTGTCATAATTTTGAGTAAACTCACATAAAATAGATTTTTACGGATTTACTCGTAAAAACTAAATTGTGTGCTTTCATTTGGAGGAAAAAAAAAATTCCTTTTAGTTTTGTTTGGTTTTCCCCAAATGTCACAATTAGAAAAGACCAACTTTACATGGTTTTATCAAATACACATGTATACATGTCATTCACAAACACGTATGTAAATTAGGTCTAACTAAAATCTCTTGTGGCACCAAATCATGCGACTTCACTTGAACAATATATATATTTTTTAAACAAATGGTTTTATACTGTAACAAATATTAGATTCTAAGTTTTTACTGGATTCCACCAACATCAAGTAGTCCCACCATAGCACCCAATATGGGTGAATTTGCAGACAATACTCAACTGAAAAGAAAAAAACTGACCATCCACAATTTTAAGACAGATTTAAAAAATAGAAAAAGGTGTGTGTGTATACAATTTACATAATGTTGGGCTGATGTAATTAAGTCTGGCAAAGAAAAGAAAGAAAGAAAGAAAGAAAGAAAGAAAGAAAGGCAACCCAAGTAATAAAGATATTCCTTGTTCTCTGTAGGGCTTTAGCACCCAGAGTTCATTTTAATAGAATAAATGATAATAATTGATATGAAAAATTTGTCCGATGATTTTTGGTACATTGCACATATATATATATATACATAATACCATAGCTGTATGAAACATATTACTTGTAGTACAATTGTTACAAGAACATGATATGTGTTCCGATGACAACATAAAGAGTGCTTATCAAACTAAGACAATTATACCACTAAGTGAAGACGATACATAGTAATCCTTAACTATAAAAGTAACAATATTGTAAAGGATACACACATGTCTCAGGGTTGAAAATTAACATGAAAGCCATGGTCGCCTGCTAGGCCAGTTGAAGAAAAATCTTACTGGCCCTTCTCAAATTAAACTAGCCCTCCCAATTTAAAATTAGAATTTTCTTTGTTGGATAATCACCATGTATAATAATAACAACCATGTATAATAATAACAACCATGTATATAGCCCGTTTGCATCAAAAGGAAAATAATGAATTGGCATGCAACTTCATAATAAATAAAGTTAAAATTCAGATTAAAAAACATATTATTAAGTTTTAAATCCATACCAACCGAAATAACATTTTTTGAAAAAGAAATCCATTATAAATATGTTATTTTTTTACAAATTACCAAGATTGATGGAATAATACACTATTTTGCCGAATACCTAATTTGACTCTGCATTGTGCAGAAATATGTCCAAAATCCCCTATTATGGTTTTATCGTTCACATTACCTGGGATGTTCCATCAATTGCCTTTAAAGGGACATGCTTTTTTTTTAAATATGGGAAATGCATTTTGTGATATTAAAAGTACCAGGATGACCAAAAACACTTTTATTGTATAGAAATGGATACGCTAAACAATAAAATATAAGAAAAATATGATTTCAATTATCAAAAACGGTTTTAATAGTAAACAATATGCCTTAGTGTTTTATATGAATTTTATATTTACATGTTAAAACTAGGGTGTGTCCCTTTAAGACCTGTATGAGAAAAGACTGAACCTATACAGTTTAATAAATATTTTATTTTATTATTTACACTGAGCTTCCAAAAGTATTATTTCATATGGTATGACTTTACAATTTAATAAATGTTTTTATATGAATTTTATATTTACATGTCAATTAAATGGAATAATCCCTGAAGTAAATGAAAGTTAGTTACAAGATAAATTGGAGTTTATCCCAGAATAAAATATTAGTAAATTTATTTGTACCATAACATTTAATACTGTCAAATCGTAGGTCTACTAGATACTTATGGTGAATCCAGTCCATTCCAATAACCTGATGACTCAAGTGTCTGCAATACATTTTGAACTATATTTGTTCACAGCCCCAGACCAAACTAGTAGAAGCTGACACCAAGTCTGGTCAGTCTGTCAAAATATAGAACATGTTCTATAATATCTTCTGCCAGATTGTTAGTTTGCACTAAATGTTTTATCACATTGGTCATTTGATTCAGTTTCAGTGCGTTTCTTTTTTAACTAGTACCACCATACTTGCTAGACTCTAAAATCAATGGTCACCCAACGGACTACCTTTATAAAATTGTTAGTTGCCCTTAGCCAATAATGGTCACTGCTAATTTTCAACCCCCAACGCCTACTGATATTGTATTCCTAACTTACACTGTTGTTACATGTGTCGTTATCGTGCAAAACGTTTTTGACATCTCAAACTAATCAAAATGTTTATTTTAAAATCTAAAGCTATGCACATATTATTACAAGGTTGTATTCCAAATGTAAAATAAATCATCGACCATCAGGTAAAAATTAAATTTTAAAAGCTGTCAGTCAAACTGGTTTTAGTACTTCTTTCACCAGCTACCTGTATACTGTTAAAATTATTCATCTAGGAGTCCCAACAGCCTTAGGGTGTGTGGCTTACTGGTGAAGTTGTACGAATTGCATCCCCTCCCCTGTGGATAGACCCATTCGAATCGATGTTCCATGACTGTTATATTAATGGCTGTGGTATCTTCCATTGTGTCTGTGTGAAAATATATAAATGATCCCTTACAGCCAGTTTTAAAATCAGCAGATATGGCGACGTCAGCAGAATTCTATCCTCACTCAAAACACAATTGCCGCACATGAGTTTTCACAGGAACACACCAAATATGATGACTGAAGAAATGTACAAACATGGTGCACAGCATTTTCTTTCTTTAAATATGCCAATAACAGCCAAAGATACTTGAATTTTATATTGATTGTCAGCTTATGCTTGTAAAACAAAATACTTGCAAGTGCTTCTAAATGATTACTGACCCTGACAAGTGAAAATAGAAAAGGGGAAAAAGTAAATTAAAAACTAAACAAACCTGCCCATTAAACAAGTATAAAAGAATGAAAATAATCATCTCAATATCAGTGATTTTCAATTAAAATAACTTTCATTCACATTTTAGTTTTGTTTAATTTTACCCTCTATTCCGTTTGCTCTGCACCCAAAATATATATCTTAATATAGCAAAACTAATTATCACTGCAAAAAGCAATGTTGAATTGTAATACTGTAAGGTATAATAAACAAATGCAGATCAGTCCAAATAAATCATAAACTGATCACTGATTACACAATGCCATTATAATAAAAGTTTGCTAGAAGATTTCTGATATTAACAGAGCTCTTTTGTTCTCTGTATTTCTATTTCTTTTGGATACATGTATTGGAAATACTTTAATTATTGATCTTGCACAACACTTAAAAAAATAAAAAATCGCAGTGTATTTATTCAAAATAGTTTCATTTAAACAGGTAAAAATTGCTATTTATGAAAATTCTGAATTAAAACATTCAGCATTTCCATACAAATTAAAAACAAATTATTTTGCTTTTGTGAAAACTAAAAAAAACAAAAAACTATTATTCCCATTAAAACCAGAGGCAATACAAAATAAAACAAATCTATCAAACATATTAACCAGTCTAAATGCTCATTAGTAAGAAAGCACTGTATGAAATATGTTAATCTAGTTTATGTGTAAATCAGTATCAAAAGCGATGAAAAAGAAATTGATCATTGCAGTTCAAATGTCAGTCTAATAAATGTAACCCCCCAAAATATAGTTGCCACGGATTCAAGTGCAGAGCTGCCAACCCCTAGCCACAAGTGAGAGTAGCATTCATGACAAGCTGAGTGTAGCAAAATATATTTGAGCGTAGCATGGCCAAATGTCATAAACAACAGCAAAAGAAAATACCAACTAACTGGGTCATGCTATTTTTAGCGTAGATAACGCTTGTCATCGGTTATGGGATACGGACATACCCGAAATGTAATGAATGTTGTCAAATAAGTCGGGCGATTTGTACAGGATTATGAAAGACCGGATTTTTTTTTTTTAAACAGCATCGAAATGCAATAATCCCAAAATTATTGTGCGATGTGATTAATACAAAATTTGAATGCTTATATTCTTAATTAAAGTTAAAAAATTTAAATTACTCTATTCCGAACTGGTATACGTTCACATGCAATTTTCTGTGTTCATTGCATGCAAGCGTAGCATAACGGAAAAACAGTTCTTTGAAAGTTTTATAGTACGCAACAATGGGGTCGGCCTACAGTAAAACTACACGTCCGTTATTGAATACATCTTACTGTAATTGTTTTACAATAGGTCTTAAAACGCAAATTATACTTTTATATGTTGGAATTTTAAAAAGGCCACAGAAATGAGGAATTCAGTTGTTTTTTTTGAATTTCCAGAAATCGCTAGATTTTTTCCAACTGAGGTAGCGATTTGGGCATGAGCGTAGCAAACGTCAACTGAGCGTAGCAAACGTCAACTGAGCGTAGCAAATTACGCCCAAAGTGTAGCAGTTGGCAGCTCTGCAAGTGAATGGTATGTGTATGACACCTTATGATGTACAATCACAATGCATTCATGTTACTTACAGGGCTCAGAGTAGGATCAAAATATTGCCTGCTATTATTTCTTTAAAATTGAAGGTCAAAAGAAATAAGGCCTAAGAAAAAATATGGCAAACTGGAAATAAAGACAGCAGGGGATTATTAGCGGGTTTGTGACAGTGTGTGGAGAATTAGGACCTGAGGTGTATTTTAGAGCATTACAAAATTAAAAAGTAACAGAATCTCAAGCTCAGCGATCAGCTAAATAGAAGATGAGATGATCTGCAATTATTTGTAATTTTAGCATGTGAATTTTTATTTAATCTGCTAATCTAAAAACTGGACTGATTTTTGCTTTTCACAGGCCACGATTTCTAGCCCTGCGTAAGGATTCTCTTACCAACACCCAGTTTAGACAATTGATCATTTCAATGTAAGTGGCCAAGAAAAAACACCTTTGTGGCTAAAAGAATCTCATCTTCAATTGTTTTTAACACTCCAAATTTCTTAAAACAGGCTCAGGGAAATAATTTTTTGTTCACAATTTGTAAGTTACAAAATGCAATTTGAGTGATGATTTATATTTCATTGCCAAATCAAGGCTCGCTATGGCACTTGCCAAATTCACAAATTGTGAATTTTAGAAACAATGGTCAAATCTTATTTTCAATTTAGCAGAATAAATTCCTTGATAATTGACATTTTGTTAAGAAATAACTCCAGAGGTGTCTGCAATTATATTTTTTAACAGATAATTGAACCACATTTTCTGCTCACACAGAAATGCAGAGCCTAGCTGGGCATTTGCACATCAGGCATAACAACATTGCATATGTACAGTTCAAACCGGGTAGCATTTTAGCTAGCAACTTATCAAACAACTGATAAAGATGATACAAACCTGAATGTAGATAATAAAAGCAGTATGTGGTAGAACCACAACTAGGCATATCATGATTTATTGCTTGTCATGGGTGCATGTAAAGATTTGTCCAGAGCAATCTAGGTCCGACAGATGTGCAATTTATACATGGGCATCTTGACTTGGTAGATTGTGTTACAACGGCTAACCATATGAAGCAACAACTACATTCACATAGTACTTGATGGTGATATGCTTAAAGCCTTAAACACTACCAGTACCTATTAAGTTGATTACAATAACACAAGTTTCAAATATTAATCAAGCTTATTTTTTATCAATACCATGTCTCCACTTTCCCGGATGGCAACTCAAAAAATAAGTTAAGCGCAGACACTGCCATGAGCCATTTGTTAAGGCAAAGGCTAAAGACTATTATATATCGAGAAATGTGTATAATAATTTTGTGTTGTGAGAAATGATAATACCTTGTTATGACCAAACTTTCTTTGAACATGTCATAATTTATTACAATTTTCTTGACACTCAAGACGAGATATGAATGCAGAGTATGATAATGTCGGAATGAATTATGATTTTGAAAAAGAATGATTATGATTACACATAATGTTAACAGATGAATAAACTGAACTAAAAATACTGATTGGAACACTTTGAGACCAATGAGAAAGCACTTCTTTGTAGTCCACCCACTAGCACCAGCTTCACATTAGGATACTCTGAACTGCAGCATCAAGATCATCCTCCTCCACTGAGTGGTTTTCGGAAATCTCTACACTATTGGTCACCAATGAATCCTCCCTGAAGTCGGTCTCACTGTCATCTACAATACAGTCACTGTCCTGACTTGTGTCCATAGACTCGGACACCTGACTGTCATTCAAATCAGAAACCAAGTTCGATTGATCATTATAGTAACCATCTTCAGCTGGCTCTGAATCCTGGTTAAGGCCCAGAATGCTCTCAATGGCATTTTGCATTTGAGCATTCATCATGCCATTTTGTGGGTCATTTGTGTCTAGTTCAAAAGAAGCATCTAAATTAACAGGTTCTGAATCTTCGTTATTCCCCAGTCCATTAGATCCAGATGCTTCATTTTCTTCATCTGCCGAGAAGTCGGGCTGAAGTGGTGACACAGAAGTGTCATTTAGTATCCCCGGCTGTTTGACTGGCACACTACCAAGACTCTTCTTGGCCACAGGTTCTTCTGCTATAGCACTACTATCACTACTAACATCTTCAAGTTCCATGATGCTGTAAACTGCACTCTGTATTTCGTTCCCACCACCATTGCCAGAAGACAAATTGGTGGTAAATGGCATCTCATCACATCGGTTTAGAAAGCTTAAATCAGAGGATATTATTGATGAATTTTCCATATCCATTGGTGGTGAATCCGATACTGAAGTCTTAACTGAACTATTAGCTGGGTTGCTGTTCACAGCATCACCACACAAACTGGCACTCTGCTGATTGGAACAGAGATCTGTATTGAAAGCAAACACAGAAGGGAAGTTCTGCGATGGCTGCGATGTGGCTGTGGTTGCCTGTGACCGCGGTGACGACTGGTTACTCACAGGCGACAGCATGGTGCTGTACTCGCCAGACAGATCGGTGACGCTGATGTCGCTGTAGTGAGGCTGGCTACTTTCAGACACCCTCTGAGAATCACCCGTGTCAGACACGTGCTCCTCGTCCAGGGATTCACCCAGGTTATGGAATGGTGCAAGGTCATTAACACAGTGAGAACCAGCTTCATGTTGTCCGTTCAACAAGTCTTTGGAATTTCCAGAATCCAATTTTAATACATTTTCTGAAGAAAATGCCTTTTCTGAAGAAAATGCCTTTTCTGAAGAAAATGCCTTTTCTGGAGAGTGAACATGATCTAGCAATATGTTATTACTTTCCGATTTGTTCTTAGTTTTTGTATATGAACATGGGTCTGTGTTTATTCCATTAACAGCAGTGATGACAGGTTCTTGTTTCACAGAAAAAGTCCCTGATACACTGTCTAGTTTCTCGTCTTCATTCTGGAGTGTGCTGGTGAAGCCCTGGCCTTCATTCTTCCGTATCACCAGTTTCATACTTCCTGGCGAATGAGCTGGGGAAGACTTGACCGACACTTTTAGAGAATCAATTGGTAAAGGATTGGCTTTCTTATTTTGACATGCATTATGTTCTAAATCAGACTCCTTTTTACACTTCACAATGTCTTCACCAGCAATGTCTTTATCAATTTCTGGCGTCTCCTCCTTATCCAACTTCAGATATTTTAAGGGCATCGGCTCAAAGTCATCTGTGGGATAAAAAATTGAGAATGCATGTTAACACTAGAAACTGATAAATACAATCAATTGCTTATTTTATTAAAATGACTGGCTTACTTTTTAATTTTTGTGAATGAAAGGAATAGAATATTTGCTTAACCTTCTGACGACTGCAGGAAAGATATCTTGCCTAACGTCACACAAGCCAACATGCCGTATACGGTACATTCTCTCATTCATATTGCCCACCATTTTGAACATGGCACTGACAGGAAATAATAATAGAACTAGCCCTCTACATTGCAACCGATTTTGTTACATAAGCGACTATTTGTTTTCATTTAACGACTAAAATGTTTCATACAATATTCCCCCTTCCCACTGGTGACTGAACCATAGTTCATATTGAAAGATCTGCATGGTATGATTCGGGCAAAATAGACACAATATGCAACTAAACATCGCATTGTTAGCATCTGGATGAAATTCACTTCGCCTTCAATATTACAGAGTTGAAAATTATTACACAATTGATAATGTGGTCACAGAAAACAAACCATAGATACCATAGTGTTCACAAAACGAAGTCAGACTTTCACAAGAAAATATTATCACAGTAAATATCAAAATAGTTATAAATTTGTTCATTATGTACCTTAAGAAACACTTTATTTAAGAGGAAAGTAATAGTTTTTAACAAAACATTACATTGGGGTCAACAACTTGAACAAAAAATAAAGAGACGATCACGATATTAACAGACCTGGATATTGGTCAACATTTGTTTTTTTAAACACCATAGAGTAAAAAAACCAGTCAACACAACCCAAATATATCTGAAGATTCCCAAATGC